>JANHGO010002276.1:0-30664 GCA_024606505.1 Aquila spilogaster
CATACCAAAGTAGACTGTAAAATATTGTTCCAGAAAACTCTCATGTAGAAATAAAGCAATGCTAATGAGCATGGGCTGATTGATTCTTGGTTACTATGATTCCAGCATCTACAATCAAAGATTAAATAAACTAATTAGTCCCACTTTGCAATTTTGTGGCATTTGTGATCTGGGAATCTCCAGTGTGTTTGCAGTAGCCTATAACAACAAGCAGATATGATTAGCAGTATCTCACAGATAGTAAAGTAAAAATTCAAAGAAATACCAGATAAACCTCATTATGCACAGAATATCTTACCCTAGGAGTATATTTATATTTTCTGATTAGTCAACAACTGGTCTATGCATCCAGGCTGCCCTTGCTGAGAAACCACAGTACGATGTCATATCCAAGATACTTTATAACTCATGTGAGTCACCAGCAGTTAGCCTTGATTCAAGATTATGTTTGCAAAATTCAGCTGTCTGTGCAGGAGATTGGAGCCTAAAACTCCTTTAGAGACAACGGAGTACTAAGTAGTGCACTTGGAGCTCAGAGTGCTTTAGCTGACTAGCTGCTAGGGTTCTGTCATGGTGTGAACTCAGTTGTGTTCCTGGTTTCATGAGTTAGGACTTTACCAACTAAGGAGAGTTTTAACTTCTAAATCACAGATACCTTGAGCTTGAATTGATTAATTTTTTTAACCAAGCTGAGGAGGCATGCATGGGTGGGACACGTGTTTATGTGCCCTTCTGGATGAAAGTGTAGAATGATGGGAAATCACAGCAGTGCTGTCCACTCTGGAGTTATTCTCCCAGCAAAGCAGATGTGTTCAGCTCAAGTGAAGGTAAAATTCAGGTTCAAGTTTACAACCCCAGGAAGACTACTTAGCTGACTGCTAAGTTCACATGGACTGGAAGTAATTTAAGGTACAAGTTCAGACTAACTGCAGCAAAGGACAATTTTGGTGGATTGTTGGCAAATTAACAAGTGAAGTCTTACTGCTGGTGTCATTTCCATTTTTTTTTTTTTGAAAGAAAAAAAACAACTTGTTCTTTCTTCACAGCCTCATGCTTAACCATTAGCTCCTCCTCCCTTAAATATATGGAAAGGCAGTTCCCCATATCCACCATATAATGTGTAAACTTTCAGTTCCCACTGTGTATTTCCAATGCATGTATGCTGCTTTATCTAAGGAAAAGAAACCTAAGATTTGAGCCGGAACCAGAGATCTTCAGGTGATTCCTGCACGTATAGTATTCACTCAGTAGTTGAGGCAGTGGATCTGCAACATTCTCCTACCTAACACTGTGCCACCTCAGTGCCAGGATGATCTGTGGCACAGTATGAGCAGGAATACACTGGAATGTCTTTGTACAAACAGCAGAAAGAACTGCTATTATCCCAGTTATAAACTTTTAAATTCTATATTCTGTATTTATTACAAAAAAAAAAAATTGGTTTAGAACAGATACAAATTGTCAGTGCTTAAGTTAGGAACTTAAAAACATAGAATTGGAAAAGGCCATCAGGATCATTAAATCTAGTCCCTGCTAATTCAGGGAACCACATACAATCAGGTCTCACATAGCAAGCATACACTGAAGCATATTTAGCAGTTAAAGTGTTTAAAACATGTTGACCTTAACCTGCCTTAAATTGTACAGGTGAACGAAGTTAATAATTATTAAGAATTGCTGTTCTCCAAAGTAAATGCTACTGAACAGAAAATAAGGTAAAAAAAAAACAAAAACAAAAACCTCACCTGTAATAAAGTTCCTGAAGAAGTGAAGTATTACCAGAATGCAATGCATGATCAATTTCCAAGTGATCCAGAATGTAGGAAGGTATGGAGTTGCCCTCTTCTATAAGAAGAGCCAAATTGAAGAAACCCTAGTAATAAAAAAAGCATATATGCATTTTAACCATTAATATTCCATGCACATACTTAGAGTCTAATACAAGTATCAAGTATCTAAACAATTATATTAGTTTAACATGATATTCACTGAATAATTACAAGAGCCTTACTTCCTAACTGTATACCCAGCTAAATACAGAAAATGTAAAAGAAGTAGCATTCATTTGTGGTGACAGTTTTCTCAGAAACTACTTGGAAAAAGACTTGAGCTTTGTCTTTATTTGCTCCTTAAATGCAGCCACCATATCAAACCATAATGTCTCATCTACTAGAGAAACACAGGCTAAAAGCAGGAATAGATTCCTGTTCTGTTACCATTTAATTATCCTCTATGTAATTTTACAGATCAAAAAAAAATCAGAACAGTGAAACTGAGAGGAGAAATCTGCTCCAAGCAATTTAAATCCTTGATGTTACACTTGGCCTACTTGGACTAGTTGTAGCCATCAATGTGATGCTTTAGAGCCTTGAAGATGAATACATGGGAGATGTTCTGGAGGACTCCCTGTCAGTCCGGCTTTCATACTTCAAAATAGCTGTTTGCGTGTATCTTCTTTCCTTTGCTAGCTAATCAGTATTTTTTTTGTCCTAATGTCCAAAAAAGAGATCCCAATATGCTACCTCTAATAAATTAGCATACAAGATATTATCTGTAGACACTGTCAGAGAAAAAAGGAGAATATTGGATCTGGGATATTTTGTAACAATGTGAAGGCAAAACAGAGAGTTGAAACGTTGCATGTCTCTGGTAATATAACATTGTATACTCCTTCATTATAAAATATTTTAAGACAGATCTTTTGTTGATGAAGCAAACAAAATTTACCCTAGCATATACTTGATACTGTCAATGGAAATGGACCAGTCTTCCTATTTTCTAAAACAGCAAACAACTGAATTGGAATAAAATCCAGGCAAGTCTAAAAACTCTTCCTCTTTCAATGCAAAAAATGCTAAAGGTCACAAAAGAATCAAGCGTGTCAATGTATGTTAGTACTGAGTTAGACTTTTTACCTTCAGCTTTTAATACAACCTAACTCTAGGCACGTCCTATTCTAGGTGTAACTTCTATTACCATGAAATAGTAACTACTGATCCACAATAACCAGTCTCAAATGCATCATCAGATTGCTCTAAACTCTAGTGTTTCACTGACGCATTACAACAGCAGACCTACTTGTGAATCTCCTTCTAATGCAGCTTGTGCATACATCTGCATTGACAGCTCAAGGTCTTTAGACTGGTTCTGGTAACCATAGTAGTAGAAATCTCCCATCTTCAAATAAACTGTGGAAGAAACCAGTAGCATGTTATTTAAAGCATCTGTAGAGACAGAATAAAGTAATCAGTAATGGGATGGAGAATTTCATAATCTTTCAGTTAAATCATTGTGTAAAAAATAGGGGTACTCTTCCTCACTTGTTATCCCTGTGGCTACTTTATATCAGACTGACAACTAAAATTATTTATCCTGGCTGAATATTTTCATGGTTGCTCTTCAGTAAGTTAATTCAGTAAATGGTCATTACTACTTTAACAAAAAAAAAAAAAGCCAAAAAAAAACTTCATACTTAATTCCCTCTTCACTTGCTGAATCTGTTAGTCTCTCTTTGGGCAACCTGTAGCCTACTATTCAGGTCAGCCTTACTAACTTAGTAAGACTTAAAGCATGCTATTTAAGAGCTCATTCTGTACTCGTCACTATGAAAGTTGAACATGCCTCAAAAGTTACAGAGGTTTGCTGCTGATAATTTCATTTGTTCCAAATTCAATCCAACCCAGGACAACTGCAGGGCTAGAATTTTCCTAGTACACCTAACAGTTACCCTACAAATACCTTTATCTGATACTGCACAGTAATGAAACGCTGCATGTGTAGAATAGAGCATTGATTCAGGAGCCACCATGTCACTGTACTAACATATTCTAAAGAGTTTGAGCTTCCAAGATTATGTCCACACTTATCTGACTTAAACTGTCCCCAGATAGTTGGAACACCTCCAGGCTTTGTTTTGCATGTCTATTGCTGTTGCTCAGAAATCCCACCCTTTTTTACAGTGAACTACAGCAGAGGTCTTTCAAGAAGCAAGTCAGTCCTAACAGCAATGGCAGAAAGAGAGTATGCACTGGCTGACAAGAATGCATAGTGGTAGCACAAAAACACTGTAGTGAATCACAGAGAGGAGAGTTCCCCTTGACTGCATCAGGCACGTCATTCCAGCCTTGTCATGAGAACTCTCCAGGAATAAGTAGTGGCCTTGTGGTCACACTGTTGTTGATAATGTAGCTCTCAGAATCTCTACTGCCAGGATTAGACTCTTCTACAAGAACTGGATCCTCCACTAACGCAGAAAGCAGCCTAAGATTATGCTATCCATGTGAAAAGAGAAAAAGTAATAAAATCCTTCATTTGCTGAAGTCAAGAAATCTTCTTTCCTTCAATGGAATGACAGGCTCACCTCATTAGTCTGAGCTTCGGAAGTTCTTCTAATGTAAGATTTTGCCAGTGGATCTGTAAGAATGTCAAAACTGCACCTTGCTAAGGTATCAACAAACTCCTCATAAAAGCTAACAGGGTTTGTCAGCTCCTGCAGCTTTAAGCTTATCAATGTGATATTTAGTTCTAGTGCTGCTACGTATTTAAATAATAGCTTGACTTATTTTTAGACTGCACTCTTTCACATTCTTATTACAAAGTACTGAAACTTTCTTGTGAAACAGATGAGCGTGTTGAAATACTGAACTCTAACAAGGATAAGAAAACGATTTAGACACTAAAATCACAGACGTATTAACATTTAAGACTAGAGGAATCTAACTTATATGTGAATAAACCTTCTCTTCCAGAAAGGCACACCTTTTGTTTTACAGAGACAGAGAATCTTTTAGTTCCCCCATGGTAATCTGTGCCTATGTTGATAAACTCTGTACCCTAACAGAAAAACTCACAATAAATTAGTTTAGCATTCATTTGTTTCTCATGACTCAATTATGATACGGAAGTATATTTGCTTTTGGATTTTCTCTCTGATAAACTAAACAGTGTGAGCTCTTAAAGTCTGCTGCTATTTTTTTCCTTCAATGTTGAGTCAATTGCTCAGGCTCCTAAATGTCTGGTGCTTTCTAAGCACAGTGTTTCTTTTTTCTTTTTTTTAAATTGTTCCTCAGTATTTTATCCTAGAAAATGAAAATTCTTAGAAAAAGTGTGCTGAAACACAACACTTAAAGCACTTCTTTTCTAATATTCCAATCAAGATACTGAAAAGGAAGTCTGATAAGCATGGATTACTCTTCCCCTCGCTTGCTCACTTGCACAGAAGTTGCAACAAATGTAACTTTTGAAAATTTAAAAAAAAAAAAAAAAATTCAGAAAAAATTCCTTATACGTACCAAATGAGGGTGCATTGATTTGAGACACAGAGAAATTGTAGTATCTCCATACACAATCAATTGCTAGGTATTTCCTTGCTAGATCCTTGAAAGAAAATGAATTCATCCATTTATATCACACACAAGATATTAGGATCACCTTTCTATTAACAGGTGTTCCTTTTAGAGTAATGAGCTGTGAATACATGTACTTACTGGTCTTTCTTCACAGATGTGTGCTAAATTTGACTGTGACACTTCAATCCCAGTTTCAGCTGCTAGAACATAATGCAGCAAAGCTTCATGCCTAAAGTTAGATAAAATAAATCAGTGAAATCATTAACAAGAATCACAAGCATTTTAGTTAAAATTACTACATAAATTGATAAAATCACCTAGGAGTAAAATCTGAGTGCAAGGTTTAAAAGCAAAAGGTTGATGATCCCATGCAACAGCTACATCTACTGGCAGTGCTTGGTGTAACAAGTATTGCTGGATCTCAAGAATTTTCAGTGTTTTCTCTCTTGTACTGAATCTAGATTGGCTCTAGTTTGCATTTATTCTTCTAAAGTGCAACACTGATGATACAGCTATATTGATATTAAGCTCAATAATCTATTTAATTGTTTTGGATATAACATTCTTAGAAGACTCTTACCATCTGCTTTTAAAAAATATCCACTATTAACCTGCTCATACCTGTCAAACTCATGCGGGTACATCTTTGAAACGCTTTACCTGTTCATTTACGTGACTTTGTTGTTCTGTCTTCATAGACTATTGGTACTTTGGAAGAGGAATTGTCTCTAACATTAGAATGCATGAGTAAAGAATGGTCTTGGTTCCTCTATGGATTCTAGGCATTTCATTTATTGTAAAGCAAGCAGTAGAAGATAATTTTGCATTTGCAACACAGCATTTCAGTATACCAGTACAGTGCTGTAGAATTACATTTCAGGACAATTCCTGCTTCTCTTTACATCAGTGGGTGTTTTGCCACTGATTTTGGTACTACTGTTATTTTTTTTTTAGTTGATGGCCTAACGTTAATTATTTTATTAAGTAGATAAGAAATAGAACATGAACTTGAAGAGAACAGAACAAACATACCATGAAAGTTCCAGATAAGCGTTGAGTGCTTTTCTAATGACGTGACCTAAGTAACCATTCTTCTCTGCAACATGCTTCGCCCAGCTGTAGAAAAGAGCAAACGAAATATTAACAGCTGTGCTCCAGTAATTCCAACTCACTTTGACATGAAGAACACAAAAGGATACACGATCACCTTCTGACTTCTTTCATAAGATAAACTATGGGATTTTGCAGTAATTGCTGCAATAGTCTTGCAGGTGTTCACTGAATAGGTCCTGGAGTGTGTCCAGAAAAGGGCGATGAAGCTGGTGAGGGATCTGGAGCTCAAGTCTTATGAGGAGCAGCTGAGGGAACTGGGGTTGTTCAGTCTGGAGAAGATAAGGCTCAGGGGAGATCTTGCTGCTCTCTACAACTACCTGAAAGGAGGCTGTGGCAAGGTGGGGGTCAGCCTCCTCCTGCATAACTAGCGATAGGACTACAGGGAATGGCTTCAAGTTGTGCCGGGGAGGTTCCAGTTGTATATTAGGAAAAATTTCTTCTCCAAAAGAGTGGCCAGGTGCATGATCTTGGAGGTCTTTTCCAACCTTGGTGACTCCATGATTCTATGACTAAGAATATATTTGTCTATTCATCTCCATAAGCATATCAGAGATATTCTATGGTTCTTGGCATTTTTTTCTTCTTTTTTTGAAAAACAAAACACCAAATGCCCAAACGTAGTGGTAAGTGTTGTAATTTCTCATCAGCCTCTTCGTACCACAAGTTGGACATCTTTTAGCATGCTAATACACACCACTGTGTTACACACTGCCTGCATTTTCCTGCCCTTGGATTAACTCAGAGAGCCAATGTACTTGGGTGCATCTGGAAATGTACCAGCAGTACTCAGCATCTCTCAAAATCTACTGGTGATTTAAATAATATTCATATTAATGGGGATCAAACTTCACTACAGATTTGTTTCTCAGGGAGGTAAGCACCATGAAATAAAAGACATTTTGACTGTGGACTTAAAAATCACCAGTAATCAAAATAATCTCAACAGAAATAAATTCCCCTTTAGCAAATGATTTCATTCCTTACATTACAGCTTTTTCTGGATCTCTGGGGAATTCTTCCATATTTCCTGTGATGTAGTACAGAGAACACCGTAAAGTCCCTTCTATATGTCCTCCTTGAGCAGCTTTATAGAAATATTGTGCAGCTACTGTCTGTGAAGAAACAAGACACAATTAACAACTCCACATTGTTAATGCTTATTGAATTTTGGTTCCCAGGTCTCAATTCATTAAATACATTTAAAAGGGCAGATGTAGGCAAACCACTTACAGCTACTTTTAGTGTATTTAGGTGAAATTAATTTCTTTAACTTTTTGAGAGTTTAGGCTGGAAAAGATTTTTAAGAACTAAAATTCTGAATGAAAAATTCAAGAGCAGAGTAACGTGACTAATATGTGAATAAACCTTCTTTTCCAGAAGGCTGGGGAACAACAATGCTCAGTGTGTCTTGCTGAGCGCAACCACCATCCTCAAGTCTCTGAAAGTGGTTTGTAAAAGATAACTCAGGCTGTGCAGGCAGGGCCAGAGCCACAAAAGCAGGAAGGATGCTTTGCTGCAAGTGCTTTGTTTTTAAATTGAAGGAACACAGACACACACAGCTGTGATACTTGAATAACATTCTAAGAAAAAGCATCAAAAACCAACAAAGTGAACACAGCAGTCTCAAGAACGAAGCCAAAATGTGTAAATTGGGCACTAATGTGAACAATACCACTACAAAATATTTACTCACTTGATTTCTACCCGGTACTCCAGGGTAAATCCCATCTAAATAAAGGACACCAAGATTGTAGGATGCATCTGGATTTCCCAATTCTTCAGCGATTAACCAGTGTTTGGCTGCTTTTCTGTAGTCTCTTCTAAAATTGTGGTAATACCATCCCAGTCCATTCACTGCTTGGGGCAAGCCCTCAGGGAAGAAGAAGAGCAGTCTCGGGTCACACATTTAAATCTGCTTTGGGTCATGCTGCACTCCCAACCTGCTGCCCAATTTTAGGTGCTCTCATGGGCTTTCCTATCTGGGCACTTGGCACACACATTCAATCAAAATTCCAATTGGAATGGAGAGATACAAAGATTTACTGTTTTTTCTTTCTTTCTTTCTTTTTTTTTTTTCCCCTTGAGCTTTTCCTCCTTATGGCCTTGTGTTGACAGCAAGGAATAATAAAGTCAGTCCCCTCAGTATCTGTCAGGCTGTTCATTAAGAATGATTCCACTCTAAAATCCAGCTCCTCTGTCTTCTTATTCTACAGTCGCAGCCATGTCTGCGTTCACATTTGTACTTGGTGATAAGACCAAACAGAGACTGTTTTTCACTCATTTTCTCTGCAAAGCCTAAGTGGGAGACCTATCCTTGTGCATTTGCAGTGGAAATAAGGGAAGGCAGTAAGAGAAGCCAGGGAGATAACCACACTTCCAGACAGGATTAGCTATCAAAAACCTGCTTCTTTTAAACTAGAACATCTCCCTAGGAATACATAGGGAGCACTGAACAACGAAATTCAGAATGACATTCTTCAAACACAGGTTATCTATTTTATCTGACTAGCCTCACATATATCTTTTTAATACATGCCATGCACTAAGTTGCGTCTTTCCCTCAGAAAGCATAGATCATAAGGAAAAATCTTGTTGGGACACAGCTTTTGTTTTTTGGCAGAAGTGAGTCATTATCTCCTTGCATAAATGTGTGGACCATATGGTGGCTATAAGTTTGGCAGCAGTTCAAATTACTCAGTGCCAGTAAATAAGTTTGGACATACCATTTTTTCTTATTTGATAATGCACATTTAATAGCACAACCCTGCCAGAAACAATGACATAAGGGAACAGCTACCTAAAAAATACAAGCAATTTGCTTGCTACTGACTGCTATCAGCTTCTACACTGCCTATCCTCTTTCTGTAATCTCTGTAGAAAGAACTGTGTACTAATGGCACTGACAAAAGCCCTCAGAAGAGTGTTTCTTTTCCTTTCAAACTCAAGCAGTGTTGCTAGCTTACCTATCGAAATCCAAAAGGAGTTCAAAAGGAGCCTAGCAAGAGTAAGGAAATTGTCTCTGGGATGTTCCCCAGAATTTGCTGCTAGGATCCTGAGTTAAAGGAATTTTTCTCATATTGTGAAAGCCATTCTGCTTATTCAAGCCTTTCCCAAACTGGCTTTGTATTTCAAAGAGATGATTTAAGTGGCACAGTTTCTTTTCTGGCAGTGGTCAGTAATGAAGTCCTATGGACAATATCAGCAATTTAACTAGTTCTTATTTTATAGCTAGGAAGGTAACCAAGGCCTAGGTACTGGTAACAATTTTTGCAAAGCAAGCTTCCTAAGGACCAGACCATGGCCAGGGTAATCTGTCAGTACAAGATCATTAATTGGAGTGAGGTTCCTTTCCTCTGAGGTGCCTGTCAATGTCATCCACAGCCACGGAAAAACTAAAAGGCTTTGGGACATCCAGGTCTTCTCCCTGACATAACAGAGATGGTCACAGAGACAGTATGGTCTTTTTCCAGTCATCAGCATCCACCTATAAAAGTTATAACTCTAAGCAAGCACAGAAAACTAACCATAAAACATCACTGCTCAGAGGCTGTGGAACAGGCAGCCACCACTCTTCTGAGTTCAGCTCTTGTGCTGCAAAAATGCACTGTCATTCAGTGCAGGCTACAAAAGTAAAATGCAGACCTGTCTTTACCCTTTTCCATTAATGTTACAACTTAACTTTGTTATTATAGCAGAGCTTGCTGGCATGGAATTTCAAAGGCAGCAATTACCTCTACCTAGTGACTACGGTGAGACCAGCACATCGAAAACTCAAGCTTGCTGGGCACTCTCACTGAAAAAACATACTTAGGAACACAAGGCAAAAGCATACTCCTGTATGACCTACTCACTCTGTAAGTCACTTAACCATCATCAAGTTCAAAAAGACACACAGAAAATTCTTTTTGTCCCATACAAATTTTGACTGATTTTGCATGATCTAGTCTCCCAGTTTGGGAAAATAAGGTTTTCCCATTTAAGGTGAAGGCAATGGGAAACCCAACTATTATTTACACAAAATTATTATATACATTTTTTATATTTTATATAAAAGCAGAGGCCATTATTATTGGCAGCTAGTAGACACATTCTATGATAAAATATTAATTATATTTTACCTTGGCTGCTGCTTTCTTCATCAGTTCTAAAGCAAGTTTTGTGTTCTTTTTCACACCTTGGCCCTAGGAAATGTATAATGAAACAATCATTGCTTACAATTACAGAATACATGCTGATGAAAATTCACGTATATAATTCCAAATGTATTTTATATACGAACATTTACTAGATGTTATTAAGTTTTAAAAAGCTATAATTTAAAATGCAGCTTTGTGCCCATCCTTCATTCACAGCTAAAACCATAATGAGTTTCTGAGGTGAAAACATGAAACATTACTTACCTTAAACAACACAATGGCATAATCATATATTAACACCGGATCTTCTGTTTCTATTGCACCCTTTGCATACCATTCTATTGCTGCTTCGGGATTTTTTGCCACTCCTTGTTGGCCCCAAAACAGCATCTGAGCCAATCTTTGCTAAAAGAAAACAAGGTAAGCACCAACATTACAAGTGTTAGTACTGAAACTGGGAATTTCCAGTAGAACCCACTTTTGCAGGCTTAAGTGGACTTTAAATGAGTGAAGAAACAATATCACTTTGAGATATAGTTATGTCTTTAACAGTTTGGATGCAATTGGTTATCAGGAATCTTCATAGAGCTTACTGATGGTGAAATGTACTAATAAAAGCAGTGGTAAGTGTATGCAAATAATATGATTCAGTATTACAACATACGATGGTGATCTGAAGTTAGCAGCAATAACTGCACCATATCGAAGAAGAACCCAGGGAAAATTATTAGAGGAGTTTGCCAAGTCTTGACAACTCTTCCTGTGCACTGTTACGGCTTTTTACATGACCACTGGATATTTTCAGACAGAAACACGGAAAACAGTACAAGCTTTTAAATAGGAAGCAATTCTGTGTGTATAGAGAAAAAGTCTGTCTGCTACACTCTACTTCATAACTCTGCTGATGCACTTATGTGATGTGTGTATTAAACCAAGGAGGAAAAGTATTATTTTATACCTGTGCAGCTGCATTTCCTCTGGTTGCTTCATGTTTTAACCACATGAAGACATCACCGTTTTCTTTTGTTTGAGCTTTGAGCAGCTCGTCATCCATTAGCCTTATAGTTTCAACAAATGCCTGAAGAGTAGGTAAACAGAACAAAAAATATTACATAATAAATTCATACAGCTGCCACCTAATGAAGTTGCCTGTTTTCTACTCATCCTTAAAAATCTGTGGCCAGTTCTGAGTTTTAAAATTCTCACCACCTCTTTGCTGGCCAGAACATTAAGGAACAACCTTACCTCAAGTGTAAAACTACTTACTGCTTCATTATAGCACACAGCTCTAAGTCCACTCTACAATGGAAAAGTATGCCAACATGTCCACAGCAGGAAAAAATTATAAGTTTTAAATGCTCTTAATAATGACAAAGAAGTGCTTTTGAATACATTTGAAATAAAAGGAATAGAATTTTCAAGGGATTTTTAAGGTTTTATAGTTAGTGAACAAAACCCAAAATCTGGCAAAAAGCTTAGTGAAGGCATGCCTGACAATACTGCTTTCTTGCTTAAGTGGCTGTCTGATTGCTCTTGAGCAATCAAAATCTCTTATTTTTTTTTGTACAGTAATCAATAATCATTGTTTCTGACAGGTCAAAATTCTAGTACTGGCCTAACTTGAGTAGTCTTTACAGAAAAGCTGTATTACTTCCTGCTTTGCAACTAATTCAGAGATCATTTTGCTGTAACTTTACCTCCTCGGGTAGATGACTAACAAACAAATCTTTTACATTTGATATTAGAAAAGGTACGAGTACTGAAAGGATGATTAACATATAATTAACATTTTGCTGAATTTCATGACATTTGGCTACTGAAACAGCATACCAGATGCTTAATAGTGATGGTTATCAATATTAGTGATTAAAAATCTGCGTGAGAAATTAGGGCCCAGGAATAAGACTTAGACTTTACTGAAAGATAGGCACAAAGACAATCCTGGGGATATTAGCCTAACTTTGAGTTGGATTCCCCCTTCCTATGAAATGAAGTTATAATACTTATACATAATTTGTGGGATTTTCTAACAATCAGATGAGTTAATGCCTGTAAATCAAGATGTCCACATAATTAATATTAACATATGAAAAGTCACTTGAACAGAAAACAAATCCATTTACACATAAAATTCTTTTACCTGCTCCCCTTTTATGGTGTGTTGATCCAAGGATGTCTTTATTGCAATATTACTGTAATAAGCATATGACAGCTCCAAATCAAGTGGATAGTTATTAATGCCTTGGTAATGTTTATAGCCAAGATTCATCACAGCAAGTCTCTCATTTCCCTGAGCCCCAACCAAACTGTACAGCAGTCCCTGGCAAAAATCAACAGAAAAACTAGAGTGAATTCACTGTGTATATCACACATTTAGTATTTTCATGACGAGTTACAGGCAACAGAGAGTTTGTAATGGTAGCTAATATAGCATATATGTTAACACAGGATCAACTATGGCCTCAAAGTAGTTAGTGTGTTTTATATGCATAGGAAGCTTTGTAAGAAAAACTAGTCTCTCTAAATACTTTTAAAACATTGCACACTGTGTGCAGTGATTTTCCAATTCCACATTATTATAGCATTAATAATACTCTGATACTTTTTGTAGTTGGCAGTGACCTAACTGTTGTCATGGACATCATCTGTGTTTTAGCACTGAATTCACTGGAAACAGATAGTGGCTAACAAACAGCACTCTGAAGTTTTACCCTAAGGATCCAACAGGACTAGGAGGGGACTTGTGTAGCTCAAGGGAGCTTTGTGTTAAAACCCTGTAAGTCACGTTGTCTGGTGCTAGAAATAGCCTAGGTACTGTACATTTGCCAACACAATTTTCAGCACTATTACACTATTGCTATTTTTCATCTGCATAGTAATAAAAAAGTGGTGTCCCATCTGCACTGGATATTAAATTATTTCCTACACTATCTGAGGCAAATCCATTAAAGAAATTTGTTAGTCTCCATAATTAGGACAAGTTACACTCCACAGTTAGGGTATAAAAAATATTCCTGTCTAAGCTTTCCTGTGTTTCTGAAACTGAAGTGAACTTGGTGTCTTAGGAGTTCTTACGAACTGTAACTGCATCAGGCAGAGCTGTCATCCTTTATTAGCATTTTATATTACACTATTATACCATTGTTAAATATCTTCTGGCAATTTCAATACAGCCCTTTTCCAGTAATAGATACCCTCTTCATTTGACCTTACAATGGAATCCAGAAACATCTCACTTATTTACAATTTGCCTTAGAAGTCGAGAGTACACATAGTCCGTGTAGCTACTCAGCTGAAGCATGGTCATTTTCTTTTCTAAAAATATAGAGGTACTTCCCCACTTTACCCAATTTTAGACATCTACAAGCAATTTAGGTAGTTTCAGAAGTTTCTGAATTTTTCAACTTTTGAACTTCAGAAAACCCAAGATTTAATACTAAGACTCTGTATAGCAGTAGACCAGCAGCTCTCCCACAGCTAGTTATCAGGTCCCCAGCATAGAACCATTAACTTTCTAAATCCTTCTGCTGTGGTTACCTTTAATAATTTGATCACGTACTCAGAACCACATTTTTGTACATTGTACCATAAGACTTCTTTTCTGACTCTACTATGCAACCTTTTCAATTTAGGAGATTTGCCTTAAGGGAGATTTTTTCATAACCATATACAAAGGACTATGGGTAACTCAAGGGTTACTCCCTCATTAAGCCTCCTCAGCAACTGGGAAAAGCAGCATGTTTCCCCCCCTGTCATTTCTACCATTTTTAGGTCTTATTAAATCATTTATTTTCCTAAGAAATTCACAAAGATTTCACTGCCACAGAGTTATTTAGGAGTAGCTGTATTAGAGAGCCCCTTCAACCACAAACTGAAAAGGGCTCTAGAGGCCACTTCACGTTTTTTTATTTCTATTGATCCTAACTTTATCCCACTTATAACTTGCCTTTAAAGATAATCATTTTCATAGAGATAACAAAATGTGTTAAATATACTACCTTTGTACGATCCACAGACACACCAAGCCCTGTTTCAAACATAACTGCAAGGAAATAAGAAGCCTTATGGTATCCACAGCAACTGGAGTCCACCAAGAAAGGGACAGAGGAGCCTATATTGCTTAGGACATCAGCACTTGACAAATTCTTTGCAATCTTCTCAAATATCCTCTGGCCTGTTTCTAGAACTGTATCACTTTCATCTTCCGACACTGAAAACACAACACAGGACACTATGTTACTATAGTACTTAAAACCAGGGATTGATCCCCCTCTCCAATTTAATACAACCAAGTCAGATTCTCCTATTTCTTATACTGAAAGGTATTCTCAACACAGACAACCAAAATTCCAAGATATTCTTGTAGGGGAACTGTTATGTCAGGGTCTGAACTGATGACTGAGCACCTGGTGAAGGGGATGGCTGGCCAGGAAGCACAGGTGCAAGCAACTCTCCTGTGCTTCCCACCTGATTGGAAGGGGTGACCCACCCTTCCCTGGGCTCATTTAAGGGCTAGCCTCTGAAGGGAGAATGTCTCTTAGATGAAGGCTGCTTCTTGAGAAGGAGTATTCTGTAGCCAAAGACCCTATTGCCAGTTGGTAAGTCAACTTCTTTCTATATATGCTTACTGATATTCCTAATGGTGCTTTACCTAACACTGCAAAGGATTTGCCAGAAGCAATTTTGCTGCTTCCAAGAACTGAGAGGTAAACAAAAATTCAAAAGGCTTTCTCAAATTAATTAACCACTGAAAACATATCTATAAAAACATATCTCTATCTTCTTCTACACAATAAGCCATCTTTTGTTTGTGGTGCTACGTATCAGCTAACTTAATGAAGACTTATATGAGGAAAAAAACCCATGAAACATTAAGTCAGAGCATACTAACTCACATCGTGTATATTGTGAAGTTATTTCAAAATGATAAAATTAATTATGATTACCATCTGGAGTACTGAAATCCATCTCTTGCAACAGTTTGAACAGGGTGTGGTACTTTTCCCTGAGTTCTTTTCCCCATACGAAGGCACTGCATGTGGACTTTTCTCTGTATTTCTGAAGCTGCTCTAAGTAATAGTTTTCAGGGTCACCTTGAGAAAACAACATATTTAAGTAAGATATAAAAGCTGACTTGACTGCCCTGTAAACAAGCCTCTGGTAGAACAAAGATGTTTCAAGGGTAAATTTATTGATGACATGGGTGCTTCTGTAACACAAAGAAGTGTTAAAACTGGTGCAGTTAGCACAGGAAAAGATACTAGAAAAAAAGACACATTTTTGGGAGAAGGCTTAAAAAACATCTGCCTTTAGAGCAACTTGCAAATGAAGATGAAGAAAGGCAACTGAATGGCTCACATTTAAACTTGGAAATGTTTCTTTATCCCTTCATGTATCTGTCTTATTAGAGAAGAATTTCAAGAATGTGATTTAAGTTTGAATTCTACTGCCCAAAAGCCTTTGCAGGAACAAAAACTGTTTTAGCAACAAGTAAGACTGAACTCTTCAAATTGACTTTTTTCTTGTTATGTATGGCCAAATTTAAGTTTACTTTTGATAATCATTAGTCAGGATGGGGTAAAAGGAAAGACAATGGGTCTCCAAAGATAGTTTAAAACTCATATCCCACAGAGCAATACTTACAAGCTCCTTGTGCTAGTTGGCCTTTCCTTACAATATGCCTGTACTCGTAGACTATGTCTTGAATGTCCATACATCTCTCATAGTAGTGTTCAATTTGTTCCACTGTTTCTTTGTCGTACAGAGGGTTAGAAATCTAGAAAAATACATATAGCATTTACATTATCTATTGTTTGTCTATACTTTGTAATAAGTAAGTTTTCTAGGCAAATAATAGAAGAGATTATTTACTACAACCAACTTATCTGGCACATCGTGTTAACGTGCCAAACAATCTGATGCTGAATGTGACAAGATCATGATTTCAAATAGCATAATCCACAGATGAATTTGAACAATTGATGAAACCTGGGTGGTGTTTACCAGCAACTTCAACAAAATCATAAATTATCGAATGTGTCCTGTACTGTAATTCTCAAATACCTCCGGAAAACTGAGCAATACTTAAACTGTGTTTAAATAAAGACTTAATCTTAGGAATATTGCTTTACATACTTGTTTCTAAAAGTCTTATCCTCTAACATTTGGAATGATAACTAACATTGCAAGATTTCAGCATGAACTGATCATATACTGCTTGTGTGTTCCCAAGCTGTACTATGTTTCTTATTAGCTGGCTGCTAATATTTAAATGTTCGCCCAAATACTGCTTCTGTTTACCTGTTCTGTTTCCAAGACGTTGAGACGATAGTACTTCACAGGTCCAAAGAATGCTTCAATACCATTCACATATCCGCTGCCTCCAAGAACAAAATATCCAGCAGTGTCATCGCAGTAGAAATCTTCCCTGAAACTTGAAAACACAAAAGAGAAGTAAGCTGGCTATCAAGAGGTATTATGAAAGGAAAAAAAATAATCTTAATTCCAGTATCGAACATGATCCAGTTCTTCAGAATCAAGGACAAACTAAGAATCTTTTAGATTGACAGCAGGATTTTTACCAAAGCAAAGCAGATAAGAATTGCACAGGTGAAATCCTAGCTGCCTTATGCAACAGCAAAACTCCATTTGACTTTATCAGCAAGGCCAAGACTTCATTTGAAGACTGATCCCAATACCACTGATTTTTTTTTTTTTACTTTCAATCAGTTTTTAGTGTGGAGATCAGACTCCAGTACTAGAGTGTGCAGCACATCACCTCAAACTTGCTCACAGCAAAATTACCGAATTACTCAGATCATTCTCAGTATAAGAATAGTGATGCAAACTGGTTTTGAGAGTGTAGACTGGAAAAAGATGACAAATTCTGAACATCTGGAATCTCAGTTACGAACTTGTGTTGTCCTCCTCCCATTTCTCCTATCTGAACACATATACATGTATTACTTGGCAGAAGGGAAAATGCTGCTTACGTAAAAGACTGGTGATGCTGTCTTTTCAAGTTCTTCCCAACGCTGCTCACTTCTATCTAAAAGAACACAAAATATTAACTATAATAGACTAAATATTAAAAGGAATATTTATTAAGGCACTTCAACATATTGTTGCAAGACTACAGCTGCAGCATCTTGCATGTCCTCTGCACTAGTGTCATGCAGAGACATGAAGAGAATGTTGATCTCCTCAAGAAGCTATAGCTTACAGGTTAAAAAAAAAAAAATGGCCAAAAGTTAATGTAACAGGTTGTGATTAAAAAAAAAAAAAAATCTGGGTTCAGTTCCTGCAGGAGATGTACCTTCAGTAAACTTTCAGTGCCACAATGGATCTAGGAATTAAGATGCCTGAAAAGGAAGACAAGATGAAGTTTTCATACATGTTGCTATTTTAAAAAGTTGTTTAAGGACACACAAAGTAACTTTGCAAAATTTCATCAAGTGCTGAGGTACCTTCATGGATTCATCTTCATCTTTCAAAGCTCTTAAAATATGGCTCTCAATTTCTTGATGTCTCAATCTCTCATTCTTCCCTAACTACTAAAATATTTTGTCTAAGATCCTGCTGGATTAAACATATTGCATCAGTGAAAGTGAAGTAACTAAAAAAGGAGATTTCTGTACACCTCTGGAGTACCAAAGCATTAAAAAACTTGCTAAAGGAAGATGTGTAAATGAAATCGAACTGAACCAGTTTTATCTGTTCCAAGAATGACTCTAAGTACTGAAATGTTTTTAAGTTTGGTTCTACTTCCTGCCATAAGAGTGTTCATTAATCTCTTCCTAACTCCCTCAATTTGTCCAGAATCCAAAGGTTAATTAGCCACAGATTTTATTTCATGCCTGAATAAATTCACTTTGTTCTCTGATGGAACAAATAGTTTTTCTTAATCTAATCATATAAGCAATCCTCAAATTCCCAACAAGGAAAAACTAATATATACTATATCAATATTGACAGTAACTTCTGCATTTGTATCTTCAGCATCTCTAGGATCTTCCATTTCCCATGAGTTTAAATTAGCAACTACAATTTAAAAAAAAAAAAAAAAAAAAAAAAAAAAGAAAAAGACAGTTCTGATGGCACAAAACACTTCACTTCTCCTTTTAACAATGCCTTTAAATGCATGTTATACTAAAGTAAATAAACGTTTCCTATTTTATTTTCTTGTAAGCCAATCAGCTCACTATTTACATACCTGAAAAAAGGTAGGGTGCAAAAGGAATAGCAGTAATATAGGTTGAACACAGCTCTTTCTCTACAGCATTCTTTCAACTTTATCAATTACTTATCTGATAACTAAAACTTGCTTCTGGTAATTTATTAGAAATTATTCTTAGAATTCGGAATGAAATCTATTCAATCACTTTCAAGGAGGAAGTTGTACACACCCTAACATCTTAATAGCTGCAAGTACGGACAAGAACTTGAGAAGCAAAACTTTTTTTTTTCAGAGATGCTTTTGGAAGGTGAAAACAATTTTTTTTTTTGTAAAAACAATTGTTATTTGTTAAATGTAAATTACACATTTTATCTACTGCAGATGGATAGTGCAGTAGTTTTTGTCTTTTAACTGCAATCAATCCTATGCTGCTCTGTCAATTATGCAAAAGCTGGAAACTACACATGCTTTCTGTTAGCTATGCTGACAGTAACAACTACACAGGAGGCATGCTACTGCACACAAAAAGAGACACCTAAATTTTCATATCAGAATGATAAAAATGCCTGAGTATGCAAGTTCAAAGTCCCTGGGCGCTATTCACACCATATAACTTACCTAGATAAGTAAGATATCTGAGCCAGGAGTTTTGGATGTACAATCAACAAGTCTTCAGAGAGCAACTGTGCACCAAGATGTCCATGCAATAATTTTAGGCTGTTATCTTAAGCATCTAAGTAGATTTCCTGAGTCAGATGGTCAATATGTCCCTGGCTAATTTCTAAAGGTTTGTCATTCTTTTGCTATATAAGCGTGTGCTGATTATGCTTTCTCTCTCAGCCTCAGCTGAGAGAGAATGTTAAGGAATTTGTCAGAGGCATAATCAAATCAGAAGACACTCAGTCTTGATCCTGTAATTTAGTTAGACACATACCTGTCCACCCTTAAAAGAGAGATCCAGTCGAAACCACTGCTTCAGAGGAAGGCTGAAGCTTGTTTTCACTGCAAGGTCATCTCCTCTAATGAGGTGCATCTGAATATGCACATATCCTGACAGAGCAACAAAGGAGAAAAAAGACATCAAACATCACAAAACCACCAATATTAAGAATAGATTTCCTTATGTATTATTCTGTACTCTTCATCACCAACAGAAATCTGGAGACTCACTGTGCCATACCTGAGCTCTAACAGAATCACAGGGAAACATGCTCTCAAGTGCTAATACGCAGGCTGCTGTATGTGACCACTGAATCAAAACCAACTTGTCTGGGGGATATGGACATTAAACGTGTCAAACAGGAAGGGTACCACAGTTGATCTCAAAATGCTTGATGTGATCCTCAACAGCACAGGGGGACATGAGTATCTGCTCAGTGTTCAACTATTAGCGTGTGAGAATGTAATTACTGACCAGGTACAAGATGACACCAGGCCCTATTACCTGGACCTGCAGAAGCTAAGCTTATAGTCTGAACTTGTAAAAACAAAATAGTCTATTACGATAACCTAGTAAACACTGAGAATAAAGCGGGCCTCAGAACCTCTCAAAGCAAGTCTCTTATCAAGGTAGTAGCTTCTAGTGGAGCTGTCATTTTTGTTCCTCCTTCAAAGGAAAGCATTTAGTTTGCAATAAAAATATAATGAATAATGGAAAACTTACTACAGTGCTATACCAACTATTCTAATGATTTATTATTTAAATTGGTAACAAGACAGAGAAAATAGAAATAGCAGAGAGGAAGAGATAGGTTGCAGGTTTCACAACTAGTTATGAGAGAGCCAGTGGTGCACTCTTTTTCCTCTCTGAGACTGCCAGTGAGCCCTCGCACATTGAATTTCATTCTGTTTCTGAGATTGAAGAGCCTTCTTCTGGCAGGGAAGTTCTTTGTAACTGTTGCCAAACTAAGCACTACCTCTTAACCTTTTTTTGGATCAAGAAAGTAGACCTTATTTTGAACATCACAACATAGGCAAGAACTTGAATTCTTTGAACTTCCGAGGCTACTCCAAGTTTTCAAAAAAAATTCATGTAGTATATATATAAGAATTGGGATCAATATTAAAATAATACTTCAATAATAATAATAAACATTGTTTACCGAAATAACTTTCATCTCAGTGTTTTTTCCTAATCTGTAAGGTTCAGTGCATCCTCTTGGCAAAGCAGATATGCAGACGTTTTCCATGTTATCCAAGACTAGATTCTATGCAACTATTTTTCAGTTTTGCTCTACTTATTTAGCAGTTACCTTTCTTTTCAGACACCATAGTCAAAAAGAAGCATTTTATATGAGATCAATTTGACAAAATAAGTCTAATAATATAATTGTTGCTTCTGTTTATAGGCACAGATCTATAAAGGCTACATTAAATCCTTTCTGAAAACTATTAATGAAATCCCTTACCTTCCTCATTTAGAAATATAGCAGGAGTACTATACATCTCTTTTGTATCAATAAAATAGAGTATACCACACAGATCCTTTTCACAGTAATGAAGTAAATATAGCCAGATTGAAACAGTGAACCTGCATGAGGGAAAACAAACAAGAAATCCACTCCTGATGAGAAATCTCTTTATATAAGTTCAAAAGCACACATTTCACCTTATTTTAGTAAATTATTTCATACGTGTAATCTTCAGAACAAATCCTGTGCAGTAAAAACCTTCAAAGTAACTCTGTTCAAGATTGTCTATCTATGATCTTATAATTATGCACTTCTGTGGCACTGATATGAGAGGAGAGTTAAAGGAGTGTTATCTGAATCAGTTCCACAATTGTGGATCAGAACCCACATCAGTAAGGAACTGAAAAAGCAGCTGAGACAACCTGGAGCCACCCTCCCACGTGCAGACTATACAAAATCCCTGCATGCAGGTTCTTGTAATCTTGACTGTGGAAGCTAGTAAAAACTAAGTTGCGTCTTCTGTACTAAATACCAACAGTGAAAATGTGCTTGGGAGGAGCAGGTGAAAAAGAATTCATAACCTCTGGGTAGTACAAATAGGTATGAATACCTGTCATGGAGTTTATCAAAGGATAAATAAAGGTGGAGCACATTCAAACCATGGAGTGGTAGGGAAAAAAAAAAGAAAAAACCCTCAACTTTATCTATTGAGCAATATTTGTACAAAGCTGGAATGGGTTCACCAGCTCTGATGACATTACAAAGCAGATCTGCTGAAGCACTGAAGTCAGAATTTATGCCACTGCATCTGATTTTAAGAGATCCTCTCTGCCAGGCTAAAACTACTTCTGACCTATTGACAGAAACTTCGCACTTACTTTCATAACAGTGAAGTCAGATCAATGCTGAACGCCTTTGAAAATCAAACCTCCAATGTATGACCCAGCAAAGCACAAACAATTACAATCTTTGACAAAAAGGTTTTCCTAATGGCTTCTAGAAGGAGGTATTACTTGCATTTTGTGTAATTAAGAAAAAAATATACATAGAATCATAGAATTCTTAGAGTTGGAAGGGACCTTTGTTTGTTGGTCAGCTTGCCTCCTATCTCGAGAGAAGTTGCTAAACATACAGCACCTTGTATCTCTTCCTTAACTAAACCACTGTAGGTCTGAAAGTCTAACAGCTGCTCTGCTGTTAAAAATAAAAAATGTAGAAGTGATGCAGTTGTCCCTAATATAGTCAACACCTTAAATAGCTAGTAATATCACATCCTCCACAGATGGTACACGGGTGTAATAGAGGAGTTCGTAAACCACAATCACTTGTAAATAGGTTATTATGATCTGCAGGCAAACACTGTGCTTCTAGCAATACTGCTCATGTTTGTAAATTGTTCTTTCCATCTTTCATCTCTGGCAATATAGCAAGCTTAAATTCTGCACTCTTCATTTGCTCCCTGACTGCCAGTTGTATCCTGTCTGGACAAATTTCCTGGGACACAAGTGGGAACAATGCTGATGCATTTTGCCTCCTCCATTGCTGCAGAACGCCATGAGGAGTCAGTAGTCCCTCAGATTCCCAGCCTACCCCTGCAGGATCCCAGCCCTACAGGGTGTCTGTAGGCACCTGCCTCAAATGGCAGTTGCCTACTCTGTTAAAAGATAAAGGCAAATCTCTATTGGAGAGCTTCTTCATTCAACAAAATCCTTGACGAAAATCAAATGAGTAACTTGTTTGATTAATCTGCTTGGTTGCCTCTTGATGCAGTGGGGAACCACCATTCACATACAAGCAGCTGAAGGAAAAATCTTTTCCACTTCTTAAGAGAGCTACCCACAGCTGTCATGCAACTGCAACACATAGGCAATACTTCATGCTAGTACTGAAAAGACAATCTGAAGGAAAGAGCAGGTGAAACTGTGTGGAGCAGGTACAGAGCTGCTTAAATTCATGCCATGTTTTGTCAACCAGAGCTTCAGCACCTCAGTACCAGAAGCAGAGTGCAAATGCACTGGTGAGCAAAGAGCAAAAGATGGTGTAAACTAGGCTGTCACTCATCCTAAAGAGGCCAGGAGCTAAAAACTGCACTGAACTAATGACTTCAGAGTTACAGTTTGCAGGCTACTAATCTGTATAGAACCTGCACTTGTTGGTAAGTCTTCTTCGGCTCTCCTTGCTTACAGGCCAAACACAAATGAGCAGGCAAGTTCCTGTGATGATATCCTATTTCTGTGGTAATGTTTCTGGGTAACAGCATCTGGTGGAAATGAGATATGTATGTACATGCACACGCACACACTTTTTTGTCTGAAGTTGCAAAATATGGCTGAAGAGTTGTGACAGTTCTGGGAAGGGGAAGAAGAGTAGAGGAAGATGCTAGTGCGATTTCTCCATAACTGAATAGTGTGTCCAACTTGGAAAGTTTACACAGGGATGGTGGAAGGGAATAGCATAAGTTCAAGCTGGATGACTCATCTAGGGAAGAGACTCTATTGCTAAGGGCTTGTCAGCTGCAAACTAGTGTGAATTCATAGGAAAAAAGCTGTTATACACTGTCTGCCCTGGAAGAAATAGTACTCTGCAATTAGTCTGCAAATGGTGTTTGAAATACAGATCATTCTGTAATGCAGAAAACCTCAGGTGAGGTAGTCATGAAGCAGCTGTGTGATCACAACAGCATGTATCAGCTAACCTACCCTCCTAGTGATACCAAACCAGCTCAGTTACATCTACAGTAGTATCTCTTATGGTGTGTATGTCCCCTAGGCTCAGCTTAATTCCCTACAAAACTGCACTCAGAGAACAGAAGAGAACTAATTTGAGCCTTTTCTCAAAATAGCAGGTGGTTTTCCTTTAACTGTGAACAAAGCTTAAGAACTTAAGTATACATATAAACATATTCTCTAGCCTACAAGAATCAACTACAGCAAGCTTCAGCTATTTGCCTATACTTACATTGGATAATCAATCTGGTGTTGTCTGACTGTTTCAAGTTCTCTGTTTTCAAATTGTTCAAATCTCTTCACAATTCCTGTCTTCTCCCCACTGGAAGCATATATGAAGCTGAGAATCTGAACACCATCTGCAAAAATACAAATTTTCTTAATCTGCCAGAAAATAATCATTGTTAACTGAGTAATCAATTAGCTCACACTTGTATAGTCAAAAATTTGAATCACGTAATTGATTAAAATTAATGCAAGCTTTCAGTAAGTTCTCAAATACAAGTTCATTTGCTGATACTAAATGCATTAGTCTTGGAGTGAAATGGAATCTATCTCCAGCTGCTGCTGGAAGCAGGGGAAAATACTCATTTAAATCTAAGATACTTAGATTTGAAGCATGAGTTAGCTTACGCAAAAGTTAGTAAGGAGAAAAATCTTCATGTATGTTATCTGTTTAAAACCTCCTTCTACCTTTGGTTATGCCAATGTGAGATTAATCCATAGCTCCTGGGCTTGCTCTCCAGTTAAACTGCATGTATGGATAGATACCAATTCTATTCTTAACTGATATGCAGAATTCTGTAATAAATCTGATAATGCTGCCCCACTAAGGAACAGAAGATATTTACAGTTTATTCAAGATTTATCAAGAGCTTTTCCAAAATTAAGCAATTTGTTACAAGCTCATATTAAAAAATTAATGTTTTTTGTTACACTAAGCATTCTCATCTATAATGTAAAAACACATTAAGATGTTTCACACTGTTGTCAGAGATCACATGCTCAGTCTCCAAGAAGTATTTCAGAAAGCCCCTGGAGGCAGCAACTACTCTGCTTCCTGGTTCTTCTCAATGCATTTATATGCCTACGTAGCAAAAAACAATAAAAATGCCTTTATAGGTTTTGTTAGGAGAGAACCCTTTAGAAGCTAATGACCTTTTTGCTTGTAGGTTGTGTTATGAATGTATACTGAGGACAAAGTCAACTGTAAGCAGACGTAAAGCTAGAAATAGGCAGACAGGAAAAAATAAAATAGAAAAATAATCAAGAGAACTCTGAGAAAACCTAGAAGGCAAAGTTGTGAGTTTCAGGAATTCATATAATTGGGTAGTACTTTTTATTTAGATACATAAATATTTCCATCTAAAAACACAGCCCACAGTAAAATACTTCTTGCTAACCAACAGCATACACCTGATCAAAAATTTATTTTTATACTACTTCTAAAGTTTGATATTCTGTTAGCAAATTGCAAGTAATATAATTCCTATTTGGCAGATGATGGTTATCTTTTCTTGTGATTTGCGTGGACCTATGAGTACACTTGAAGAAAAATCAGAATTAAAATGCTCAAATATAACATTTTAGTTTATAAACATTACAACAAGCATTGAAAAACTAGCACTGTTGAAAAATAAATTTATTTTAAAACTTTTATTTTAAAACTATTAGTTTTATCAACACTGCTTGACCATGAAGGCTGTGGGAAAAACAAAAAAAAGTACTGTAACATTTATTGCACTATGAAGTCTTAAAAGTCTGTTTCTGAGCGTATGACCATCCTCTTAGGCAGAGGAGAAGTAGACTACCTGTATGAGAATTATGTAAGCAATATGTTGAAATAATGCGATTAGAGACTCTTTTTGAAGATAAAGTTTGAAGATAAAGGATGTCCAGTGACCTAAGTGAGCTCTAAATAAAATTTTGTGAATACACTTAGAAAATAAAAGGCAGTGCTGCTATGATTAAACAAGCCAGCAATGAAAGACATGATTATTTTTGCCATTTAAAGCTCTAATCCTGCACTTATTATACTTACAGTCAACAGTGTGGGCCAAGTAAATCTTAAAGGTTCTATCCAACCTTTAATACAGGTATGTACTTTTTGACAGCTTACAACATCTTTTGATGTTACTTGGGTCCTATTAGTCCACTTGGAAACAAACAACAACAAAGGGACATAACACATACCGCTTTCATGAGGGCACTGAGGTATCTTGTTTGCCTGAAGCATCCACAGATAGTCAGCACCCCACTGAAGACAGACTTTGTGGTCTTTATATGGCCGTTTAAAAGGTGGAACTGCTTCTAAAAAAGTGTAATTCTTGGCAACTGCCTCCTGGTAGCTTTCATTCTGCTCAACATCATAGCTGCTAACTGACTGGTGACTAATCCATGCATATAATATTACACTGTGCACTATTATTGAGTTTCTGATGATGTAATCATCTCTGTAAACCATGATGCTTGGAAATTTCAAATGTATTTGTCGAGTTTGACGAATGTAAATATTCTTCTCATCCTTCCACCTCCTTCTGTACACTGGTACACCAGTCCTGAACTCTGAGGAAGCAACTGCTTCCAAATTAATTATACAAGGCTTAGAACATAAATACTGTATGGAAACCTCAGAACTGTTAAGGACTTTCTTTTCCAAAACATTTAAATGAATGAAGTCCACATAATCCATGTTTTTTTCTAACTGTGGAGTAACTGCTGTTGTCCGTAATGTCTCCTTTCCAAACAATGGCACAAAATTCTGTAAATAAAAAACCAAAACAATTATGTTAACCAGAGAACCAAATTCACACAAGTACTAATAAACTCCCCACAATAGCAGATGGTTTATACAAAGTACTCAGACTCCAAAACATCAGGATTCTTTCACACAGCAAGTAGCTACAGATTACTGAAAAGATACCGTAAAGGTTTTAATGGCAACAACTTCTCAAAGCCACATATGCTTCCACAGAACGGTACTTACAGGGTGTATCCTTCTGCAAGTGGAATCTGGTCCACTAAGATACTGACTTACACGTCACGCTATTTACACATGTTCCTAGGATCAAGCCTAACGAATATCTACAAAAAGGTGTTGACATTTATTCGTCATATTGTTGTTCCCTTGCACTGCTGCAGCCTGGAATTTCTATCTTCCTCAAAAGTTAGATCATTTTGTTACCTGCATGAGAGGTATTTGAAGAGCAAGAATGATAACCAAAGTGGATCACTATGGTTTCCTGAAGATTAATTCATGTTCATAAAGCATTTCAGAACTTACTACAGAAACATTTCTATCTGGAAGATGGACTTAGAAATCTGAGCAACAAGTCTGGCAGACAGTACTTACTCAGCTTCTGCTCCCTATAGCTATGTACAATACATTCTTTGTGTGTTCTTGGACATACACAAGGATTATCCTCCATGCTGAAGTTCTTGTCTCTAAAGCTTCTCACTGCTTCTTTTCTTTCTGCTCAGCAGCCAGTGACTGGCTTGATGTGCTGCCAGGGATACTGAGGATTACTGAGCTTGGGGAGCCACCACCATCACTGTGCTTATGCCAGATTTCCTGATCTGCATAAAACGTTCCAAACTGTCACTCAGGACTACCAGGGAAGCTGGTAGTTAAGAGTATTCAAAATGAGAGGCTCTGTTTTCAGTGACTTTTAACTTTGTGAAGCAAAAACAGAGTGAACCAAAATAGCTTGGATAGCTACTTCATGTTGATGAATTTTCCTCTGCAATTCTCAAAATATTTAAAAACTTGAACCAAGTAGTTTGTACACTTCTATCCATCAGATGCAGGTGCTGTTAACTTGAAGGAAAAGACACCCCTGCACCAAGATGAGGATCAGTAAATAAAATAAAGTGTTTTCCTTTTTATATCTTAAGAACACATTAACACTCCTTGAAAGCTACTCCAAAAAAAATATTTGTCTGCTTAACCTGTGAAGCTGTAAGTATCAGGAAAAGCTAGAACTAAGCTTACCTGTACTCCCTCCTCAATCCTGTACACAATTTTAGATTTAACTGTGTGACCAAATGTTATTTTTCTCCTTTATTTAAAGCAGAAATTGGAAGACATACTGAGTGAGGGAACCTCTGAATGAAGAAGGTGGGTATCGCTGCTAGCAGCTGGTAACTCCAGATAACCAGATTTATTCACAGGTTATAGATCTTTCTGTACTTGTTACTCAAACTGTTTTCCAAAAGAACAGCCAAAAGTTCCTTACCTCCTCATGTCCAGCACAAGAGGCAGGAAACCAAATGTGCAGTGGTGCTGCACAAACACATGGAAGCCCCAAGATACATATTAATTTTGAACAAACAAAAATGCAAATCACATCACAATGCCAAGTTTTTTACAACAGGTTGTGTTTTCACAGTAACAGCTTTCCTCTTCCTCTGTCTTGTTTCCCATTCTATAAAATGGATAAAATTCTATTAAAACTAAATCACTATTTCAGTCATTAGTGGCAAAACACTGTAGAAATACCCATTTGAATCTAACAAATCTGTCTGCAGGCAGTGTTAAAATGATGTGTACTAAGAAGGGTCTACTGAAAGGGATAAAAAAGAATGACCAGTAGGAGGCTGGTGTCCATTGGAAAAGTGACCACCGCATCCTGCAATAACACGTGCATAAATACCGATAAACAAGCTGACAAAAACTTTAATTTTAATACCAATTCTAATGTCTTTTAAACATACTGTTATATGTTTCCTTATTTGGTTCTAGTTACCTCTGAAGAGCACACATAATGGTATCCACGAATTATACTACACCTCCTCTACTTAACCGATACCGTTCATATTTATCAAGTAATATTTTGACCTTGCAAGAAACAATACTGGAAAACAGCTTAATCTGTATGATATATCAGAATTGTCCTTGTGACATGGCCCTCAGATTATGGAAGTAAGACTGTATGTTTATCACAGGATGTTGAAGTTCACCAAGTAGACAGTACTAAGTATCACATTACTGCTGCTTTCCATATACACCTATTTACAGTCCAAACGCATACAGCCAGCCCTCACTTCGCAGGGGTTTATCCAACACAGAGATGCAGGAGTTGGCTCCCAGCAGACACTGCTTGGGTCTGGCAGGATTCATTAGCAAAGACACAGCAGTATGTGAATGTGGCCATCTGGTTTCCAACAGAAGGCTGATTCTGGCAGAAACAATGCTACTTTTTGTGGTGGGTATCTGCCAAGGCAGCAAGCACTGCAACCCATAGCCAGCTCTAGCAGAATAAGCTCCATGATGCTCCTAGAGCACCTAGGCATGATGTAGTGTGGCTACTGATGTGCAGGTCAATCTCAGCTGTGTGCCTTCCCACAGCACCTGTTCTGCAAAATGGCTCCCACTGGTTTACTCCTGAACATTGTCTCGTTGATATCTGAAGTATTCATTGAGAAGTGCACTGCAAGAAATGCACAAGGCATGTTTGGGACTGCTGCTGCATCACACCATTGAACCCCTCAGGATGCTCAACCAGACCGGGGCACAGCACAAAGCCATCCCCCACTGACCCAGCCCTGGCAAAGACCTCCAACAGCGCAGTTTCCCAAGCCACGGCTCAGTCTCTACTCCCACCTGGCTGTCTCCCTGCATTGCTCTCCAGGCACTGCTAAATGAGTACCTCTGCTCTGCAAGAGGCCCTGGGTCTTCCCTCAGCATTACTCCCACACAACACAGAGTAGATTGTGCATAATCTCTGACTGTAGGGAGTTGAGATGAAAGGATTACAAAATGAGTGTGATTATGAGATTTAATGTAAAATTTTCCCTGTGCAGTTAACAGGACAGCTATTGCAGATAAAAAATGGTACTGTAGGACAGGCAGAGTTCAATGAGAAAGGTACAGAGGCTTCACTGTGTGGGGCACCTTAATCACAAAAGCTGTACAGGTTCCGATCTTGGCTCTTCTCCTTAAACCCACTGAACCTGAGGGCATTAGCCCACACCATATTACCAGATGTCAGGATTGAATCATAACCATTAGTAGGAAAGTGAATATTTCAATGGTGAAATACTGCAGAAAAGGCTCAGAATCGTGCTTTTCTTAACTGGAATAAGGTCTCAGCAGGACCACGACTCATGCCTGCAGAAATCCCCCACACGATCCTACGGGATCAGGCCTGATTGTCCTCAGAGCCTGAGGACAACCACAGCCCTGTACCTGTGACCGCCACGTCATGTTGATTTTTAAGCTGTGTAGAAAGGAGACATGCCAGGACAGGTGCTGCTCTGCTCCCTGTCAGCATCAGTGTCCCATACATATACGGGGCTCTAATTGAAGTTTGTGTTCAGCAGAGTAACAGAGGATCAAACTGCGCTTAGCAGATGCCTTTAGAACGCAATGGATCCCTTCAGGTGTTACAAGGGCCACACACACGCATCTGGAGGCGATGACAGCGGAACCCCCATTCCCTCCAACCCACGAAGCCCACCCAGGTTAGTGCCACGTGCCACGCACAGCACGTTACCGACCCGGCCCCGTGGGGCTGTATCCCCCGATCGCTACCCACACGCTTCCCCGTGCCCGGGGCTGGGCCGCGGCTGCCCAACACTCTCCCGCCGGGCCGGGCCGCCCGAGCTCGGGGAGCCGCGGCAGGTGCGGGGGCCGCCACTCACCATCAGGAAGAGGAGGAGGAGAGGAGAGACGCGGCGGGGCTCGGCCGGGGGCCGCATGCTGCCGCGGCGGCTCAGGAGGCTGCGGCGCCCCGCAGCGTGGCGCTGCGCGCTG
>JANHGO010002277.1:0-30661 GCA_024606505.1 Aquila spilogaster
CCTTTTTCAGAGCTATCATCTAATACATTTTTTATAAGCCAGAGTGCATTCATAGAATTCTGCCTCAAAAGGCATTCCGCTTTAATGGCTACACTGAAATGTCTAGTCTCAGTACTTGTGCTTTTTGGAACAAAAGGGTAATGAAAATGTTGAATTTTTTTTGATAGTAGACTTTAAGTTTCAAGGATTTTTATTAAAGGTGTGATGTTTAAAGATGGAAAGATGTCTAGAAAAAAGTTGGTTACTGCTAGTCCTAAATGAAAAGGCTTAGAATTTGGGCTGCCAAGAACGTGAATGTTCTTTGTGAAAATGGCTTTTTGTGTATATTTTATAACATACACACACATGCATGTGTGTGTCTGCAGAGAGGCTGATCTTGAAACAAATTAGACTAGGGAAAGTATTAGGAGCAGCTTTCTGTTGTTTTTGATCCTGAAACTTAGCTCAGGTTAGCTGCTAGCAACAGAAGTGAAAAGCAGAAATGATTCCTGGATCTGATTTTGTAATGGGCATTGAAGTACAAAAAAAATAAAAATTTTGATTGAGAAAGGAATAATTTCAAAGTATATATTTATGCGTATTGGATTCATTAGTAGGTTTGTCCTCTCACTGAGAATTTGATTTCCTGGGATTTCATAATCTGAAGTACATAACAGTTCTCTTGAAGTTTTGCAGTGCTTCCCAGGCAGGAGGCTGCTCATTTGGCTTGCTTTGGCCCGTCTTCACTATTTTCCTTTCGATCAGAAATCGGATTTAGCAGCTAGAGTTGCTCTCTGGTTTGTCTGCAACTGGAAGGTTTGTTTATCTTTACAAGGTGGAAGAAGTTTACCTGTAGTGGCACAAAAATTGTGAAGTTTTCTTAGAGTTCCAAGATAAAAAAAGTTTGTTGAAGTATTTTAAAAAGGAAAAAAAGAAAAAACTGTCTTTATTTTAAGATACTTTTGAAAGGCTTTAAGATGAAAATTCTGCTAACAGTTGGCTGGGTTTGAGTGACTCATTGTAAAAGCTGAGCTTGGATCTGTGTTTGTCCTTTGAAAATCTGCAAAGATGGAGTTTGTCAGAATGTGGGCCTTTGATTCACTTTTGTGTAAGAGATGGAGAGTGTCTTTTGCTTTGTCTTAAAAAAGAATAATTTGCTCTGATGCTTTGTCCTCAACAGAATGGGGGAAAAAAAGATAGATTTTATGTATTTCTGAGACAAATTGGAGCTGAAGACAAGATAATTGGGTTGTGTTTGTTCTGGGTGAGGGTAGGGTGCTGCAAAAATGTTATGCTTTTTAAAAATTACTTATTTACCTATAGCCCTATTTAGCCACTAGTTCTGTAGGTTTGCTTTGATTCCAACAGTGATTGCAATCGGTCTAAACTCTTGTGCATGTATTTCTTTTCCTGAGACTTCAGTATCATTCACTTTGCAGAAATGGGACAAAGTGGGGAGAGGGTCTTGCTGGATAGGAAGTTGCATAGGAGTCAGCAATATGCCCTGCAGCAAAGGGCAGCCAGGTCTTGAAGAGTGCTATTGAAAGGGGACGCAATGAGTACAAGTTGCAAGGAAGGAAATGCAAATATTGATTAGATATAAAGATTTTCACTGTGGTTATGGTCAAACAGTGTAGCACACACGCAGAGGGACTGTGCAGTCTCCACTCTTGGAGATACTGAAAAATCAGCACAACCCTAAACAACCTGATCTAGTTGGCCCTGCTTTGAGAGTGGCTTGACCAGGTGACCTCAAGATGTCCCTTCCAACCAAAATTACGCTATGAATCTTACACGAGCTCACTCTTTAACATTGTAGTCGTGAAATTTTAATGCTGACAGAAGCGAAGAAGCTTTGAGAACCATTCATCTGAAGTTAAACAAACAAACAAAAAAGCATTGTGAACAACTTGTGACCAGAATTAGGCAAGCTAGAGCTTTTTTGTGTTACTTTCTGCAGAAGCAGGAACTGCATAACAATGTTTTGTCTGGTGATTGCAGTAGTAATTCAGAGTTCTTGCACCAAATGAGTATTTGTAATTCACTTCCATTGCATTTTGATTTTGTTGAAGAGTTGTTGGATATAGACAATGAGGAACTTATTGGATCCCATAAGGCATGGGATGATCCAGGGGCAATGTATGACTTCAGAATCAACTAAATGCCTACATCTTTTCCTTCTTTTATGATTGCCAGAACATCTAGGAGCAGATTTAACATACCTAATCTTTTAAAGCTATAATTAGCATTAATTTCTATTGCAGTTTTATTCAGAGAGCTCAATCAAGGTCAATCACTAGGTGAACAAACACATAAGAAGCTGCCCATGTGTCGCACGACAAGATCCACCCAGATAATGGTAGTTCTCTTAAACGTTCATACACTGTAGTCCTTTTATAGCCTGTGGAAAAGGAATGGGTCCTGCAGGAGATAGCTTCAAATGTTTTAGGTGCTACTAGGGTAACACATCTGAGATTCTTCCCCACAGAAGGACTTGCTAAAGACCAAATTTCTGTACAGTACCAGGGCATAGAAGAAAACCCAGGTCATCTTCTGAGTCTCACAGTCCAGTATGTGTTGTTTTCATTTTCAGTCTACCATGATCCTGAAGATATCCCTCTGCCTGAAACATGTTGTGCTATTTCATGGAATATTACTTGGCCTGTTTTCTTCAGAAAGTGCACTTTGCACACCTGTATCGCTTCTGAAGCAGTCTGTCATTTTAGACATTTTCAAAAGCAGCCTGCAGCAGCCTTGCTCAACATTTCTGCAGTAATGATGACAACCACTGGAATAATATAAACCACTTACTAATCAGTTTGTGAAGGCAGGACATCTGCTTTACACAATACAGAGGCAAATTAAGGAGGCTTTCACAGTAGTCTGAAATTGTGTGTTAGAGTTTAAAAAGAGAAGAGAGAAACAGAAAGAAACTAATGGTAAATAAATTGAACCATGGAGCTAGTTTTCATCCAGCTGTACACTGCTCTAAAACAGCTATGTCAGAAAGGTACCTGCTATTTATTAATTCAAGATGACTCCAGAGAGCAATTCCTCCATACATTTTTTTCCAACTTTCTAATCTCAGTAAGTTGTTGGCAGACATTTGATGGGAGAATATGTGATCAGTCACAGTCTTCACTGCTGTAATTCCTTACCTGTAGACAGCTGGCTTTCAGAACATGTGGTTTTGCATGCAGGCTTATGTGTTAACTGTTGAATCTGAACTACTCAGTCCTATCTTGCACTGTAGACAAAGAGGGATTCTGGCATTTGTGGCATCCCAGGTTACATGGGTTTGGTTTGTATCACTTGCTCAAGGTTCCTATTTGCACCTGCTTTTCCATCATCCTCTTGGTAGTAACTCCAAAGTTGGTTTTCAGTATCTCTAAGAAGCTCTATACATGATCTCCAGATCTAAAACTTTTAATGTTTTTCATGCATGGAAGGCTGACAACTTGTGTTCTGAGATCGAATATCTGAGCTGTAATATCTGAGTGTGGGGAAGACTGACTCAGCTACCTTTGGGGATTGTCAGAGCCAGGAGTAAGACAACTGGGCAAAATTTAGATATAGATTTCATTTAGGATAGCCACTGAGCTTCAGCTTAGAAGCAGATCTCTCTATTTGATTTCCTTCCTTGGACATCTATGTCTAGAGCAAGGTTTAGAATGAACATGGACCAAAATCCTGCAATTATTTTTTATCGCTGTCCAGTCCATGATAGCATGCTAGTTTACCTTGTTCCCTGTTTACTCTGAAGACTGAATGGGTTGGGATCTTGGGTTATTGTTTAAGCAGTTATCTGCATCAACACTGTTGCGTTAAATGTATTCATTTAGAATTGGGAGAGTGTAACTCTGAAGTACATCTGACTGCATGGAGAATCCAGTGGTGGAATATATCCAGTACTGTGCTTTGAATGTTTAAGATGGCACAGCATGTAACAAAAATCTGACATTTGAGAGAAAATGATTTCTGTGGGGAAATGCAGATGTTAAAGATTTGAACGCTTGCAGCCTAAAACTAGGAGAAAAATGCACTTTAAATTCATCAATATTTCCTTTTTTTCTTTTTCCTTTTTCACTTGGAAGGGCTCATTGGCTGAATTTCTGTAGAATTTGATATTTTTTCTAATGTTAAGAGAAACACTTCCCCACATGAAAGGGAAGTACGGAATCCAGTTGTGGAATCTATGTACGTTTTTCCTTTTACTCTTCCTCGAATATGCAATTCCCGTACTTCTCTCAGAGCTGTTATGTATGAGAAACACAGCAAAACATAATAGCATTACAAAAGATGTTTAAAGCTCTTAAAGATTTGTTTCTCATTGAAGTCCAAAGTGATGTGCAGGTTTTCTTCCATGCATTTATTTTTAAAGGTGATGAAATATTTAGTGCATAGTGTTACACTTTTTCCCTTTCGAAATTAAGTAATACAGATAGCATCTTTCAACTGAAACGACACAAGTAGTGGTGAAGTGAGACTCCATCCACTGCAATCTTATTCTAAACCCAAAAATGTGAATAAGTACAGATCTGAGGGAGCTGCATGGTGTTTCTTCCAGATGATCCTTTCATTAAGGATGACACCAAAGACTGGTGTTCCTCTGAGAAGCTGTGGCCTCCTCTGATATTCCTGAGTTTCCTCTGTCTGCATTAAGCCCATGATGATAAGCTTGCTCGAGACCAGAACTCTTAGTACTGCTGGAGTTAACCAAAAATAGGAGGTTTCCTCTCTCATTAATACAACAACTCACTTGAATGTTCTGTTGTCTCATGACTATTCTAGCATTTGCTGAAAAGTGTGGTTTTGTTGGATCCATTCAGACTTGTTACTTACATGAAATACCACTGGTCTGGCATGACACCGGCTACCACTGCCTTCGGACCTGCTGCATAATTTAGGCTAATGATTCTTTTTATTTCATTTTGTGCAGCCCTCTCTTGCTGCCTGGAACTAGAGATATGAAGCACTGCAGGAGCATCTCTGAGAAAGTCACCATTGCTCCAGACACTCATAGCATCCCTATTTGTGAACTCTCAGGTGCACAGTACAGGATCAATACTTATTTTTAGACCTGAGGTCCAGAGCAAGCCCCTGGAATATTTTTATAGTAATACAGGACTGAGCTCTGTGTGGTTGGGATGCACTAAGATATTCTAAAGATGGTTGTGATTCATGCCTTCTGCAGAATGTTTCTCCAGCCTCAAAATGTCTTTCCCTCAGCAATTTAAAGGTTGCCGTTGGCTGTGACTGCAGGCGAAAAGGCATTACTGTTTCTGTGAAGAAGTTAGTTGTAAACATTAGAAGAGCTTCAGTAATTTCTCTAAGGGGAAGCAACTAGCCTCATAAAAATATTGACTGAGCTTAGGCGTAGCTCTTCTGAACCATTTTCGTTATAAACAAAACCAAGGCACCCAGATTACATTTCCATGGTAGAAGAGAGGTGACCTGAAAAATTTATAAAGGTAAGAGATAATTAAGAATGATAATTTTCAGTTAACATTTGAACAACGTGGTTCCATTATAAACTATTTAATGTAAGATGCTAATGACTGCATCTGGAAAGGGAACATTATATCTGTTGGTATATTGCAACTGAGTGCAATCTGTATTTGAAGGAGGTTTTAGTAGGGAAGCGAAAGTTTAAGGCTAAATCTGGCTCTTTTGCTTGAAAACCCCAAAACTTTTCGATAAGCTAGTGAAAACATTTGATAAAAATGTGCCTTGCAAGTCATCAGCATCCATGGGAAAGAGATGCCAACATCCCTCGTGACCTAACCAATGCAAGACTCAAACTAGGCTCTTAGCTTGGCTTTCCAGAGGCAGTGTGCACCCTATGTCTTGTTTGCTGAGAACAAATTAGCTTTGTTTGAGGGACAGAAATGGCACAGATTGCCTGCAGAGCTGCTGAATGGACCAGTGAACCCAAAAACCCTTCAGAAGTGCCACCCACAGCAGACGAAATCAAAAGGAACATAAAATCATAGAATCACCAGGGTTGGAAAAGACCATTTAGTCCAGCCGTTCGCCTACCACTAATATTTCCCCACTAAACCATGTGCCTTAATACCACATCTATACACCTCCAGGGACAGTGACTCAACCACTTCCCTGGACAGCCCGTTCCAGCGCCTCACCACTCTTTCAGAAAAGAATTTTTAGCTGCTATCCAACCTGAACTTCCCCTGGCACTACTGGAGGCCATTCCCTCTTGTCCTATCGCTAGTTATGCTGGAGAAGAGGACAACCACCACCTCACCACTGCTTCCTTTCAGGCAGTTGTAGAGCACAATAGGGTGACCCCTGAGCCTCCTCTTCTCCAGATTAAACAATCCCAGTTCCCTCAGCCACTCCCCATAAGACTCGTGCTCAAGACCCTTCACAGCTTTGTTGCCCTTCTCTGGACATGCTTCATGGCCTCATCGTCTTTCTTGTAGTGAGGGTCCCAGAATTGAATACAGTACTTGAGGTGTGGCCTCACCAGAGCTAAGAATCAGGAGGAGCAACAGGCCAGAGCAATGGATGATAAGAAATTAATTAATTAACCTGACAAGTGATATTCAAAGACAGAAACAGCACTGTCCCTCCTGCTGGGTGAGAATGGGAGATAAATTTTGCCCTGCAATAAGGCTGTGTGAAAGCCTTGTTGGCAGATCCAGTGAGAGTACTTCAAATCTAAACTTTTGTGGGGATGTATTCAAATGTCAATGCTTTCCTCGTCTCTGGGAAAACACTGAAAATACCATTTTCTAGCTCAGAACCACTAAGCAGATGTAAGCAGTTGCAATCTATTGATATTATATGTTAAAAGATACAATCTGTATCAGGCAGATGACTAGAGATTTTAAGTTGGATATTACTGAACTAGTGGAGTTAAATATACAGGAATAGATGCTTTGGTCTTTAATTTGTATTCAATTTTAATATCTTTTAATTGATTCTGAAGTATTTTTGGAGCTTCCATATAATTTGTAATGGTCGGCCAGAGCTTTAGATATAGTGCATCATATTTTCAATTAAATAATCATTATTTAATTAATGTGGTTTGGTCAAGTCCTGATGAATACAGGCACCATCAGAGTTATTTTTATTTCCTGATTCATTTCTCGATCAGGACTGAGGAAACGCTGCCTTGAACTGTGTCTTTAATGGTGAACTAATTTCCTGCTGAATGAATACATTGAAGAAAAACATTATTTGCATGTATTCTACTAAGGATTTCTTCGCGTGATACAGAGATTAATCATCGCATTATATTTATCCCCCTAAAACATCTGGCTTGACTTTACTAAGCAACATACCTTGCAATAGAAAGTCCAACGCTGAACATAAATAGTAGTTAATATGTAAAAAGAGAAATAAGAATAGAATAATAAGAATATTTTTAGCTCGCTTTGGGCTGTACTGTTGTTGTAGCATCAAAACCAACCTTTATTTCTACATGACTTGTGTGCTGCTTGGATATTAGCATTGCTGCCATTCAAGGATCTCTCCCTTTCCTTCTCTCCCTTCCTCCCCTCAGTATTTCATTTTTATACCTGTCATGAAGTGGTTGAGGTCGAAAGTCAGCACAGAGTGCATCATTTGTACATTGTGTCTCTTTTCCTTATGTGCCTTTGCTGCCAGAACAATTGAACTTTCGTCCATTAAAAATCCATTTACTGTGTCTTGATTTCACTGAACTAAAGAACAGGACATTTCATCAAACAGTACAGTTTAAAATCAAATTAAATTCTACTAGTTCCCAGAAGATGTGACAGGATAAAGATCTCAGTCATTTAAAAAATCTTTGTAAAGACCTCCCTGATTGCACTTATTGATACTTCCACATGTCCTGTAAGGTCAAAACTGGTCAGTGATGTGAGGACTCAGCATGGGACAACTAGAAGGACCTTCCGTGAAACAAGTGGCAAGTACTTCTTCCAAATTTGTGTTCGCTCAGGTTTGACACCTGAAGCCAAGGTGCAAGTCATCATTTGGTAGTTTTCTAAGAGCTTGGGTGTAAGCGGTCCCCAGCTATGACGCCTTTCCCTGTCCTTCCAAGTAAGCCTAATGTGGGACATCTGCTGCAGGGTGCAGATAGCACAGGGCTGCCATCTGCAGAGATGTGCTGAAGACTGTAGCATGTGTTTGAGTACACAGCTCAATAGCTAAACCCATGGAAATCTGAGGAAACATGTTTGTCCAGTACACTTACCTCATGGCCTTTCAACTTGGTTAAACATATCCACCCAAAAATGGGGTTTGAAGCATACGTTCTACTGACAACCTGGTCTCTTTATTGCCCTGTGTAACCACAGCATGTGGAGGAGAGCCTCATTAAATGTTTCTTATCCTAGTTACAGCTTCCAGAATGTTGATGTGCCACTGGAGTCAGAGAAGTTGGAGCTTCACAGATGGACTGCAGAATTAAATCATACTCTTACAGGGCTACATATGTGCAGAGTCTCTGGAAGTCCAGAAATGAAATGAGGGGCATAGAAAGCACCCTTCTTCCAGACCCAATCACATGGGCAACAGCTGGATTTTGCACGGCTCTTTATTCAATTAATATTCAGAAGCAACTATTGCATTTTCCCGAGAGCAAAGAGACAGTAAAAGCAAGCTGCTACATCTAGCTCCACTATTTGTCCTCTCCCTTACACAGCTTTTACTTGTCTGGTAGGTTGTTGGTAGTGTTTTGTTTCTTTTTTAAAATTCTTATACATGTTACATTTGGCAAAGAGGCAACTAGGGACCAAGAAGAGAACAGCAAAGTGGTGTTCCAGAAACCAAGAGAGAAGCATGTTTAAAGTGAATTGCACCAGCCTTTTCATTTTCATGTGGGAGATACTTGTGTTGGTTTTTGTTTGACGTGCATAGTAAACTGCTGAGATGCAGTTTACAATTTAGGTCTTTGTAAGGTATGGTTTGGGTTTACATGCTAGCCAGCACGAGGAAGGTTTACTACAGTAATAAATATTTATTTGGATATCATGCCAAGAAGGATTCTAAAATTTATGCAGTTGATTAAATGCAAATATGTTACCAGCACAGTTCATTTTTTTTAAATTAGGTATAGCCTTTCCCTTTTGGAGTGTGCTTTATATTCTAAGTGGAACCAGATTACAAACTGATATTTGGAAAACATTGTTTTGTAAAGTCTTCTTTTGTTTGTGTATGCGTAAGTGGTGTCCATTTTGCCTGTGTGTAGAAGGAATACAGCCAGTATAATGTTTTCCTGGCTCCCAAGATTCTCTAATAGAAGATCAGGCCATGGAATGTGTTCCCTTATGGTGCTGTTTCTGGTCTGAAGCATGGGCTGGCCCTTGAATTGCTTGTACTGCGCAGGCTGCGGAAGAGTAGATTGTCTGGCAGCTTGTTGTTTTTCCTGCTCAAGGCAAACCCTAGAGAAAAGGAGGTAAAAGAGAGTTGCTAAGTTGCATAAGATATTACTTACTGGTATCAATCTTTTCACTCTACAAATCGTTTATCATTTCTCGTGAAATACTGACAAATGACCAAGGTTGAGGGAGGCTGAGAAAGTCAAGTTTTTTAGCTTGCAATCACATTATAGGCTTTGGGGAATCCAGATTCCCTCTTTATTTGACCCACTGATTTCAGGGCACTGAGAGGTGGAGCTATATTTTGTCTTACACTTGGTTTTCCAGCATGTCAGCTCACATACAACCTTTTAGTCATTCATTCCAACACAGGCTGAGCAGATGCAGATTGATCATCTTTACTTTACTGTTTGGCTTTTTGATTTCAGGATTCCCTTGCTCAACTACTCAGTTGCATCATCTTAGTGGAAAACTACTTCTCTTTTGGTACCTCATTTTAGTTTAAATAATTGATTTTGGTTTAATTTGTACCATTTTTTCCATTTTAACAAATTACGATTATAGTGTACAGCTTCATCATTGTCTCATAAATGATATAACAACTTCTTGTGAATGCCCATAAGATTTTATTGTTGTGTGTGCATGTTAATAACAATATTGTGGAGTGGCACAAAGATATTTTTAGCAGAATGATGTTTGCATTTTCACTAGTAAAATATAATATCATAGTACAGTTGCTGTATCATAAATCCACATAATCTCTTATCTATCTGTACAAGATAATGATACAAGTACAGAGATTCTAAACAAAAGGAGTATGTTACATTGGTGGTAACGATAGATGGTTTGGGCTTGAAGCATTGTTGCTGGGTTGGAGGGAGCCTTTTCATCACCACCTTTTGTGGGCAGAAGAGTCATAATGCCACCTCTAAGAGAATAACTGATGTTACAAAGAAAGATTGATATTGAGTCCTATTGAAAAAGGGTGGGGAATGACTCCTAACTTGGTATTTCAGAGTTTTCTCCAAGGACATATAATGTATTTCCTAAAACATTTCCTCCAGTTCCAGCAGTTTTTTCTTCTGAGTACTGATGTCCAGACCAGAGAGGACCTCTCACTACATTTGGACCTCTGCGGTCATCTGCTGCACCAGTTACCTGAAGCAGGTCCCATTGGGTCAGGCTGCTTAAGCAGGGCCCTTGCACACAGAATTCTAACCAGCATAATTGGTTTAATTCTTTCTTTTTAGTTGTACTTCATTTCAGTTTGAGAGGGTATTAGTATGTGTCTAAATGGGATTAAACTTGTAAGAGCATTGCAGAGACTAGTGTTTTAGGAAATAATAGTTGTTTTCTTCAGCTGGAAGCTTCAGCTCCTGTGAAATGCATCTAGTATTTTTGAAAGCTTTGTCAAAAGCTCAGAGCTAAAATCAGGGAGTGATGTAGGTTCTACTAAAAATGTATCCAGCATTGATTCCAGCCATTTTTTAGAACACCAAGGCTTCAGTGAGGATGCTTAGCAGAAGTGAAGTAACCACTTCAGTCACTTAATGTGTTCAGATTGGCAGCTTGCTTTGCTGTGGGATGGCCGACATGGGACAAACCAAACTTCGTTTAGGAGATGGGCGCAAAGGCAGGGCATGAGCCAAACGTCCGCACAAGCTCTGCGTGGAGGCCAACCACTACATTTCTGCTTTCCCTCTTCCTTTCCCTAGAAAGCAAAAACAGTGATAATGCAACCTAAAAAGCAAAGGCACAGGTGATAGCACCCTGCCTGTCATCCAGGCTCCTGTTTGCTTCTCTGGCCAGCTGCATGTAGAGCAGAGTTCAGCATCAGGGTGTTGATTTCTTTTCTCTCCTTGGAAACCTCAGCTGTCTGGGAAACAATCTTAGTGCTTTTAACACTAATGAAAGTTGAAAGCAGTAAACAAAATCATGGACTAAATCATCCAGTGCTGATATGTCTTTTGGACAGCAAAGAGCCTTTTGTTCGAAGACCTGAAATAACAGTTCCATCGTGTTTTTGTTAGCGTTGTAATTAGAAGTGATTTAGGATAGCAGTGAAGGTGCTTCTAATAGGCACCTTGTGAATATTAATAAAAGGAAGAATACATTAAACGTAGTGATTTGTGATTGGGCTGATGGGGTTAATATTTTCTTAGAATATAGCTGGCAGTTTTTCTTCCAAGTAACAGTATAATGTAATTATAAGTACCTTAGTAGATGGACTCAATTGCTCCTATCATGAAAATTAATTTCAAGATCATGCTGAGGCTTTCTTTTTCTTTCCTCTTTAGCTTCTACACTATGCAGGGGAAAGTAGACACATACAAATGAAATTATATTTGAACAGACCTACTCATAGCGGCCTGTCAGATTCCCGTGAACTGCTTAAATTGAAATCTATGGGAAAGGAGTGCGTTTCTTGCCATATTCCCTCACATCTTCTGTACCTACACCAGTCTCAGTTTGCTCACATGCTGTTTTAAAGTACTTGACAAACACAGACAGATATTTCTGTTTTGTAGGAGGGAACAGTGAAATATGGCATTTTTCCCAAAAGTTAACTAGGCTATGATTAGAGCTTTTCCTAGAAGTTTTGCAAAGCTTTATAGTCAAGCTGCCCCTTCAGCACAGGTAAGTGTGCTTGCTGTAGAGTTTGTAAACAGTGAAACAAGACCAAGAATTTGAGCTTTTATGTTACCCATTTTTTGATGCATGGCAAAATACGAAAGCCCAGAAGTTATAGTCTCAGGATGTACATTCCTATTTTTTGTGTGATAAATGAAAATCTATTATACAAAACTACTACAAAGGTTTTCAAAGAAAAAGACCAACATCTGCCATGAGAAATCTATTTTTAGTGATATTTTGAGCTCTTGCGAGTAACTTTACCCTTGAAGAATTTAATGGAATTAAATCAAATAGGACTCTCAGAAAGAGCTCTGAAAATATGCACAAATTTAGAGAGAGATCAACAACATGAAAGTGTTGGATTGCTGCTGTGTGATTTAAAAACTTAATTACCAATACTCATTAGCAGATACACATCTGACCTACGCTGATTTAAGCCAGCTAAAAATAAGTCTTACACCCAGGAAGGAAGAGGAACGTATAATACTATGAAGCATTGAATCCTGGTCTCTTTGAAAGCACTTTATTGCATTCTTTTAAGCCCAAAGCAGACACACACAAGATTTAGGTTTGTAGGAGCGAAATGGGGTCCCAGTGATGTAAGGTCCATATTTAACTTCAGTTTGGCAGAATTTCATTGCAAGATTTTAAGAAGTTGTTGACCTTACAACTACAGGGAATCAGCTGTTGCATGCATCTGTGCTTCCTCCCTTGGTACTGGTATTCTGGCTTGCCTGTAACACAGGCTAGGAAGAGTTAATGAAAGAACAAGAAAGGCTGAACATTGCTTGCTGGGGAATCCTTTGGTTGGTGAAGGGGGGAGAAGCACGGATGTGCTTGCAAGTCCAAGCAGAGCTACGCTGTAGTTCATCACTCCTTTTCCTTCTGTTTTCTGGAGAGGTACTTAATAGTGTTTGAATATGACTGCATACTTCCATTAATGTAACAATTTTTATTCGTACAGTGCAACACCAGAAAGATAATCTCTGTGTTAAGTACTTTTCCTTTCTAACCCCTGGAGAGTCAGAACTCTAAAAGCAAATATTGTATTTACCATAGACTGCAAAAGGGAAGAAATTAGGTTAAAATGCAAAGCAGCGAAGATAAAATAGAGTTGCTTTTGGATGTCTGCAGTGGTGCTATGAATATATACATGCATGTTGTTGTGCTTTTTGTATTATCTCTAATTTGAAAAAAAAAAAAAAACACATGATTACAGATTAGATCAATCATGGCTTCAGTATTTCTGGCCAAAGCAAGAAAAGACTTGATGTGCCAGCTAACCACATAATTGAAGCAGAGATTGTTTCACTGTTGGTAATTTATTTAAGGATTTTAATTTACTGTAATGGGTATTCTTTGCTGCATTGTAACCTGGCTCCCCGTGTCTGCCTTTGGAAAGCAATCACTGCTCATGTATACCACTGAAAGGATGATGCAAGGCACTAACCACCACAATGGAGCAGTCGCATGCTGCTGCCTGACATCTCTTCTTCAGGTTGTAACAGAGGGAGAAAGTTGCGACCTGTCTGTCTAGCTCTTGGTTTGCTAGGGAGCTCTATTGGGAGGTCAGCCACTGTTGTGAACAGGGGAAATGGAAGTGGAGAGTCTTTCAGAAATCATCAGGTAAGCGGATAACCAGCGCACCCCAGAGGACAGCGCTGCCTTGGCTACAGGAACGGCCAAAGGATGAATTTTTCCTACATCTGACCTGTGTGTTTCTTACTAAGTTAAGTACATGAGCAGCAGGCAGTGGTAGCTGGAGAACGTCACAGGTGCTTGAAAGCAAGTTGACAAAAACAGTAAAGAGAAAAATAAGTCAACAGTGTACACAACATGTTTATTTTTGTGGGCTGGAAGGGAGCTGCTGGGAAGCTAAACTGTTCCAAAATGATAGAAGATGATGCTAAGAGTCCTGAATTCATACACTTCAAAGGTGTTGCTCACTCTGCTTTTAGAATATGTTATGCTTTAGAATATGTTATGTTTTAGAATGTTATGCTTTTATCAGGAGGCTTTTACTTAGACCACTCCTGCTGGAAACTCATACTTAGTTTGCTCATGGGTAGTTCAACAGTAGATGTATTTATAGTTCATTTTGTTTGGATACTGAAAACTAATCTTTCTAGAGTGTCCGTGTGGCAATTCAGCTCCAATATATGGATCTACCATCCAGTTATCTGGATAATCCCATTGCAAGTGTGATTTGTGTCATCTGGACAAGACTTAGGAGGAAGCACATTCTGGATGTGCCATGGAAAAAGAATGGGTTGTATGCTGTAAAAACGTGGACTGTGACCAAAGTCTCAGCCTTGTTCATTCTGTAATAGTAATTTAAATGTCAGTCTGTATAGTGTATTGTACTGTATACATCTAGTTGCTAGAAGACCAGAACTATTGATTATAGAAGTCAATGCCAGTGTGGTGCATTACTGGGAAGTGTAATAAATGACACAGAAAGCTGAAATCTTCAGGGAAATCCAGGTAGCTGCAGTGTTACATCCTCAGCTTTTAACTTTTAAATGAGACACTTGGAATGACATCTTTTTGCCAAGGACAAGGATTTTCTTAGAAAATAATGCAGAACAACAGAAGTTTTCCCTTTCCCATAACTTTGCACCAATTAGGAATACTTGTTGGCTTCTCCAAGGGAAGTAGAACAGATGAAGGAAATCTTCATTTAGTTTCTGTCGAGTCTCAGCATCTGAACTTTAATGCTTTTAAATTACATTCCTTACCTGGCTAGTGAGATGGGTTGTACTAAACCACAAATATCTTAACATCTGGGTCTTATTTGTTCCAAAATGAACACCCATGATTCCCTGTTTGTCCTTCTCTGCTCTTACAATATTTGCCTTGTACTGATTCCCCTTGCTAATTGCAACCCATCCAGCACTGTATTAAAAAAAAGCCATTTTAGTTGCATGATTTAATGCTTTTAAGTCATCTTGGCTTTGCTGACTCATTGGTCAACCTTGAAAAATCAGAACAGTGCAAACACTGCAATGCCATCAGAGGGCTAGGAGGTTGCGCAGGGGACTCTTCCTGATTAGTGTCATTTTTTTTCTGAGTTGAAAGAGCTATTGTGTTTAAGGCCATGAGATTTAGAATTAGGAGTAATTAAAAGCCAAGACTGCTGCCTTTATATTTTTTTAAATATGAAGGGCCCCGGGAGTCTCTGTAGTCATTAGAAAATCCTATTCTCGTGTTAAGCTTGTCCTTATAAGCAGTTGTTGGCTTTCCTGAATGTAAAGCAGGATCTTGTTCAGAGTGGATGCTGAGAGGGGGAAAAATATCATAAAGGCAGGGGAGAAGAAAAGTGCTTATGTATGTTTGGGGGGAGATAGTTAGTGGTTGCGTGGTGGCTTTGTGATGTGTCCTTAGCAACTGGCTTACCACTCTAAAAGGAAAATAGGTGGTGGGAAAGCATTCAAGGAAAATGGGTCACATTTGATCCATGACCTCAGAGGAAAAGTGGGGGGAGGGAATAATCATTGCAGATCATTAATGTGGTCAAAGCGTATCCCCGTAAAGCTTGTTCATCAAACTGAGCAGAACTGCTCCTCTGATGACTTGGTTATGTGCTGGAAAATACAGCTCCTGCTCTCCCAAACACAATTGCTCCACAGCTTTTGTTTTTGTTTTTTTTTCAAAGGGAAAAAAAATTGTTTGTTTTAAGCATGCTCAAGTAACACAGTGATTAGACATGACAGTTTGGCTGTGGGGCCTTCCTTTCAGTTCAGGAAAATATAGAACACAACTGAGCTGTCCTTTCCTGGTAAAAATGAGGTCATTTGTAAAGCTTTGTGTACATTTCTGCAGCACTCATACGGCTGAGCTCGTAAAGCGCTTCTTCTCAAGTCAAAATCTCACTTGCACCGATATACCCATTTTTAAGAAACACGAGACCATTGACCATGTAAGATTAGGAATCACAAGCTGTGATTTAGGCTTAATGACTCCTCGAGGATGCGTAGTTTGGATGTAGCTGTCAGTGGCCCGGCTGCTGCAGCCCTAAGTGCGCTGCCTTTGCTGACTCCGAGCTCCTCACAGCTCCGTGCGGATAAGGGAAGGCTTGCTGTAATCTCCTTCCTTTTCCATGTGAGCTGCATATCTGTTCTGAATATGAAAGTACACTGTCAAGGTTGATTTTTCTGTTTATTAAACATAGAAATGCATTGTATATATTATATTTATTAATCCCTGTTGTTTGCAAAAATCCCCCGGGCAATTAGAATTTATTAAATAATTTATTGTATGTAAAAGCTAATAGCAGTTTTCATATCCAAACTATTTTTATTACACCAATCAAATGTTATATAGCTGCTAATATTTCACGGTAGGTTTAATAAGCATCTCAGGCTAACGCAACACTGTCCCAGAATGCATCGTCGAAATAAATAGCAGAGGATAGCAGAGGGTGTCCTGGATAAATGACTGGAAAACAGGGAGTGATGTCAGATGTGAACTGACACATCCGATTTGTGTTCCCGTCCATCTTCAAACTTCATGGAATATATGTCCATTCTGACAGAAAACTCTTGATACTGACCTCCAGATTGTCTGACTATTTTTAGTAAAATATTGACTGCTTCAGTCAACTGTGCTGGCATTCAGTCATGGAGAGATGGAAGTACAGGAAAGTAAGAAGCATTCAGTATGTTGAGCTATATAGTGAAAATACTTGGTATAAAACAGTAGATTAAATATCCCTGACTTTTTAGGAGAAGTGAATTTAGATGTGCTATGTCTTCTTCTCCCCTTTTTTTCCTTAACCACCTATTAAAGTCCTCTGGGAGTGCATCATGTTTCCTAACATACAAAAGTAGTAGGAAAACATCTGGGCTAACTAATAAAATTAGGTCTGCTACTTAAAAAGCAGCCAACATTGTTTGGGGCCTCAGAGACGCTCCTGTAATACAAATAATAATAGTGGCTTTGGAAAGTATTCACTTCTGCTGTGTTGCATAATTTTCAAATACTGCTTTTAAAAGGAATCAGAATTGCATGAAGTTAAAAGGACAAGCATATCATGGAAGGTTGTTTTTAGTTCTTTTTGTCTTTAATAATATAACAGTTAAACATGTATATAGTGCTTTCCTCCAGATGCTTCAGAGTACTTCATTGGCATGGGAACATAATGCACTCATTATAAGGTGAGGGAAATGAGCACAGCAAGTGGAAGGGACTTACGAAAGGGTGTAGCTGGCAAACCAGTTTCGTTGCTGCACTGTCCTCTGTTCTGTACCATTAGAAACGCTTTCCAGTTTCATTCTTCTAAAAGATTTTGTCTCCTCTGAAGGTGGTTATAGCATGAAAACAGATGTGCCGTATGTTGAGCTGTTAGTAATATCCTTCTAGATGAATCTTAAATTGAGTAAATCTCCATAGAATCATAGAATGGCCTGGATTGAAAAGGTCCTCAAAGGTCATCAAGTTTCAACCCTCCTGCTGTGGACAGGGTTGCCAACCACTACACCAGGCTGCCCAGAGCCACATCCAGCCTTGCCTTGAATGCCTCCAAGAATGAGGTGTCCACAACCTCTCTGGGCAACCTGTTCCAGTGCGTCACCACCCTCTGAGTGAAAAACTTCCTCCTAACATCTAACCTAAATCCCCCGTGTCTTAGTTTGAAACCATTCTCCCTTGTCCTATCACTATCAACCCATGTAAACAGTCCATGTTTGGTGCAGCTGACCAGCCTTGTGGGCATGAGGCACAGACATCCCTGCCTGTGTTCCCCCAAAGCAAGCACGAGGCCTCAGGTCTTTGTTGTCAGGAGCTGGACTAAAAACCCAGTCTTCAGTTTTTTTCTCCATTTGTCTTACGGTGACAAGCTCAGCAGGTTCAGGCCTCAAATTATTAAAGCAAATGTTCCTATATTAAAATCCCATTTATGATGCTTGGATTTCCCTGTGTTTCGTGTATCAAGCAGATGAGACCTGGGAGCTTCAGGTCTGTGTTCTCCCTTCGGCAGTGTCCAGGTGCCTCCAGCTGCCCCGGGGCAGGCTTCTTCCCTTGTTCCATCTGCTGAGCAAAGGTGCCAATGTCTGTTCAGAGAGGGCTTATATGGAAAAACAGTTCGAAGAGGGTTAGAGATCTTAGGCATCCACATGCCTTTAGTAGTCCTCCGGCTTTCCAAAGACTTGTCATCACAAATAAGAGCTTTCCTACTTTCAGGAGGAGAAGGGAAAAAGAAAAAAGAAAGAAAGAAATTAACCCTGTGGTGTGATGACAGACATTTCTATAATTCACACTGCATTTCACACTGGTGCTAACAGCCAACCAGACCTGAGATGGCCAAATTTCCACAGGTCGAGAGCACTACGGAGAGCTTAAAAATACAGCCAGAAGTCTTTAACTACCTTCTCTATTGCACTGAACTGTTGGAGTTAAGAGGCTTTGTACATCACAGGATGGCCAAAGGGATGGGGATGGTATTCCCATTTTTCCCATCTCCTCCTTTCCCATGTCTTCTGGAGGGTGACAGCCAGTCCATAAGACCTGGATTCATTTTTTCACTTGAGAGTAAAACCTCCACAGGAATAAAATAACCCAAAGGATAAGCTTTTGTCCAAAACACACTATTACGAAGTTATCTCATCCTTTTACATCTCTCCTATGGCAAGTATTTGCTGTGACCTTAAAAACACAGTTTTCAACACAATGCGTTTTCCTGTTGGCTTGGCAAGAGGCTTTGGAATGGCAGTGTGTGGATGGATTCTCACCATGAGGTTGCACAGAGCTCCCTGGCAACTCGCAACTAGAAGATGAAGGTCTGCCTTTGAAGGCAGCAGTGACCCCATAAATGATTGCCACATGGCTTTGGAAGTGTGTGTGTTAGGGTGTGGTTATGTTGGGATTTTTTTATGATATGTTTATTAGGAACATTTAAACCAATTTTCCTGAAGCTTTTCATTGCTTTGAATGATGCCTTTGAAAGGAGAGTTGCTCCTTTCTGAATTAAATGTAGTTTGTTTTCTTGTAAGCCTCCAAAGAACATTGTAGCCACCTAAACCAGGGAAGCAAAATAACTTGGTAATATGAGGGTAAGTATAAGAAACTAAATAATATCCTGCACTTCAATATTCTCTATTGACTACTAGTGCGGGTGGTGCATTTACATATCCACTCTCTTCAGATTTTAAAGTTTATGTTGGCAATCTAAAATGCACATCTTGTTTTGAAGAGCGTACAGTGTAATGGGATGTAGACATTTCGACAAGTGAGAAATGGAGACAGCGTGACCCATTTTGTTACATGCACAGGGCAATACTTTCCATCGCACGCACAGTGTTTTTTCTATTGAAAATTGCTTAGTATTCTGGATTTGAAGCCAGTTTCTCTTTTGTAATCTACACATCACAGTTGCATGTGTTGGTAACGGTGAATTTGGTGGCACTTGGTTCTGGCACCATTTAACACTAGCAGTACTGTATAAGACTTTCCCAGCTGCAGTTGAGGCCTGGCTCCAGCTAAATTCATTGTTCTGTCTTCCATGAAGTTGTCATGAGGAGTCAACTGTAACATAGAATCAACTGCCAGTCATAGTGAAGTTTTTGTTTTTTTGGTTCATTTGTGGTTTTTTTGGTTGTTGTTGTTGTTTTTTCCCCCCACAAAAAAAATGCACCAAAATGAGTTATAACAAAGTGAGTTGTAAGTACACTGGAAATCATTGGGGAAAATCACTTTCTAACTGTTGACATTTTAGCAGCAATCTAATGAGGTACTTAGGTTTTTCTAGTATGTAGTATGGATAAGTGGTTATAAAAGATTCAGAAGTTTGGATTTTTTTTAACTTCTCAGTAATATGACATGAAATATATATATATATATATATATATATGCATTGACTTTGTTGTCAAGCAGTCTGATCAGAGCTGAGGTCAGCCCTATAAAAAGACTGGGTACTTTTCCAACTCCATTTTCTGCTCCCACAACCTGGCTAGACAAAGAGATTTCCACGCTCCTCTTTGAAGAATTGGGAACTATTTCCAAAACAGCATTCACGGTCTCCTTTACTAAACAGGCAGAATGTCGAAGAGGTGGAAGGAACAGAGGAGTTCTGCAGAGAGGAGGGGACAAGAAGCCCCTCTGCCTCTGACCCAAACCCCTGCTATATTTTCCATTTAAGTGGCAAAATCATCTTGTTTCCTGCCCTGCATACAGATGTTCAGAAGAGCTACATTTTCATAAGGTTATTCATACGAGTAATATTTGAGAGCTTTCCACAACATGCAAAACTTTTCCTGCCCATGTGCTTTATCATCAAGTCTTGGGAGGAGTAAAGATTTTCTTCTTTGTTTGCTTGTAGGTTTAAGATTTCCCCGTTCTCTGCCACTAAACCAAGCATGATCCTGACTTTCAATGTCATCATTTTATCTGTTGCCTCTCTAACACTCAGCTAATACCAGAACCCAGTTTTCCAAGTCATTTCAGTCTTACAACAGGGTTGATTCCATCTGAACGAGTTTCGAAGGCCAGGTAGTGGTGTAAGAAGAGATGGAACAACATCTGCCACCTCTTGTCTTTCCAGCCAACAGCAATGCCACTTAATGGATTAGCAGTGAATACCTTAGCACCTCTCATCCATCTGCAGAAATTGTCCTAGAGATCTCCGTGACGGGATTGCCCCACTCCTGCCACGCTCCTTCTAGTAAATTGCCAAAGTGAAACCTTGGTACCACGGTAGGCCACCCAGCAGCACCCAAGAGCTGTATTTGTGTATACACTATTCGTGTTTCCACTGAGGCCTGCATCTTTATGGCAGCTCAGTGTAGCTGTATTTGTGCACTGTGAAACTGTACGCTTTAAAGTGCCTAGTGAGGCAGATCCTTCCAGCTTTGCGTTGTAAGGAAACAAGTGTCACACTGTGTAGAAGTGCACCTGCCCGTGTCAGCTGAGCGCTTTTTCAATGTGGTAGCAGTGCAAAACATTTCAAAAGGAAGCAGGCAATTAAATTTTGAACCAACGTCTCTTCTGTTTGTTAGGAATTCATCATTTCACATAGATGCAGTGTTTCATTGTGTGTCATGTGTCCTGTATGTACACAATTTCATTTTAATTCTTTAATATTGTCTTTCCCAGTTATTGGGAATTTTTCTTCTTCTTCCGGACAGGTTATACATATGCTAATAGAAATATGCCTATTATTTGAAGCATAGTAATGCTTGTCAATGAAGCTTCATTAACACCGTTATCACTGCCTGACATTTATCTTATAATTTTCCTGAGTTGACTGTTACGTCTCCATGGAAACCCAAATTGCAATTGAAACAAGTGAGATAATAAAGGCATACATGGAGGATTGACAGTATGCAAGCCCGCAGTATTTGCAGGCTACATTTGTTTATAACTCCTTAGATAAATCTATTGCAGTGGAGATTTTTATTACCTGTCTCCTGTCTTTCTATGCTGCTTATTGCAAGGTTTAGAACAAAACCATTTTTTTTTATTTTGCTTTTTAATTAGAACAATAAATTCTCTTGGACTCATCAAGGAAAGTTAGAGCACTGACGATATAAATTCTAGTGTGATTTTTTAGAGGGGGCTGAAATATGAATGGTTGCAGATGATTTTGACACTATAGACTGTTGCACTCTGAGGTTGATTTGGGGGGTTGCTAGAAGCTGCAAAAACTTACAATTGCAGACTCTTGATTTGCTGACTCTTTCAGTATGCAAGAAGGATCTTTTTCTTCTATACCTAAGGACTTGAGCTATTTAAGTTCATGACTCTAAATCAATTTAGATGGTGCCTCAAAGCATAGAGTCATGAAACTGGAGTGGGTCCAGAGTGAATTAATCTGAAATTAATTTGATTTTGAAAGGCTCCATCTGGCTGTGTTTGGAAAAGGCATTTAGACAGATATATAAACAAATGATCATCTGTATTCTATATGCCAGATGTGGCGTCAAAAAAAATGAAGAAATGGTTTAAAAAAAATCAGCTGAGGGGGATTTTGCTATAATGATGCTCAACTTCTTAAAATTACTATTGTATCATACTTTGGACAATAATCTTTTCTTATATTGTGATTTGTAGATGCAGGCAGGAAGAGTAAGCCTGATAGAATGTTTTGTTTTAAGTAAGAAAATTGAATGAGTCAGCTTGCTTAATTTCAGATCTCCCATAAATAAACAGCTAACTGAAATTAGCACTACCCTTAATATGGGCAGAGCTGGGATCTTCCATTCTCTTCATAAGGAAGCTATTTAAATAGAGCAGCAATGTTGGATGTGAACTGTTGACCTCCCTCTCTTTTGACTCATGCTTTTGGGCACTGTGGAAATAGCTCTGCGCTCTGTGAAGCTCGGCAGTGAGCGGGTACCAGTGTGTGCGTACACATATGAGTGCCAGGTTTGAAATATGTTGGGTTGTAAAGTGCTTCCTGCAATAATCGTTTGGTTTTAGTCTGCCGAAACTACTGATGTGTTTCTGCACAAATGCTTGGAGGACTCCTGCCCATCTCCTCCATCCCTCCTCAGCTCCAGGACACAGTTGGCCATGAAGTAGGCAAGTCCTTGTGAACGTCAGAACTTGCAGATAACCACCAGGCTGAAGATAATGCTGAAATGGTCACATCATTAATTACTACACTGAAGTTTTGGGGGGAAAAGGAAGAAGGGAGTTGTGCAGTAACTAAGAACATTTTCAGCAGTGTTTGGGATATGGAGAGAGAGGCTGAGGTTGTTGACAAGCAAACAGATGATCCTACGTGTCCTGAATTTTGAAAGCTTGGTACTATTCTAATTTGATTGTTGGCATGTCACAAATACATGTGCATTTGGGAGTAATCAAATACTGTTTTTTTTAAAAGTAATTCCAATAAATGTTTTCTGACACACAGAAAGGAGTATGCTTCATTGCGAATATGTGTAATCAGTAAAGCAAAGCATTAATAATCCACATTGTTAATACTGAGCAGTCAGCTACTTCAGATGCAACTTCATAGGAGAAATCATGTCAATCAGTTCTCCAAACCTGTAATGTCCTTGTGCAAGTGCGTGAGCGCTCTCTGTGGTATTGTCCAGCTTCCAGTACAGAGGAGAGGTCCCTCTGCAATTTCAGTTCATTTTAGATATAGTATAGATATTTAGACAAAAGGACAGCCTCTGCCCAAGGAGATTGCAGTGGGAAAAGACAATGAGGAGTATGATAGAAGTGAAACACAAAGTCACAGTCATTGTTTGTGAGCATCATAGTTGTGGTGAACTGCCAAGCTTCTCCTCTTGCCAAAACACAGATTAATGTAGAGATGCAGAAATGATAAATGAGAAGCCTTTGTTAATGCTAAACTCTTCAGGTCAAAACCAGATGTGCAGATATCCACCTGTGAGTTGGCCAACAGAAAAGAGATTTTTAAAAATCACACCTTTGGTATTTATTGGTAATGTTTAAACTCTTGCTTGATTTTTTTTATTGCTGCATGGAGCTAGATATGTACCAACCTTACAGCTGACAAAGGCAGACTCAAGTTTGCCTGAAGATTTAATGTACAGAGCAAATTCTGCTCAGGAATCAAAACTGATTTCTTGGGTAGTTGCCTGAGCAGAGCACTGTCTTGCAGAACGGTGACACCTGGAAAACCTCATCCAGACTTGGATTAATTAGCTCCCAAAGCCTGCAGGAAAGCCTAGAAGACCAAAGCAGGGGCTAATACACAGCCTCTCCATGTAGATCTCCAAGCACTGTTAGTCATTCTTGGCATGTGCCCTTAGAAATCAGTGATCCTCATCCATAGGAGAACAAGATGGGGATCAAACTCAAGAAAACAAGGGGGTGGGCTTGGCTTTCTTCAGGCATTAAGGGGCAGCTGTCTTTTACTGAACATTGAGCTTTTACTAGTTCCAGTTTAGTAAAATCTATGGGCCTGTGTAGGCAAATACTTAAAAATACTGAAAATAGACCATTGCAACTTTTCTCAGCATTAAAAAAAAAGATACTACCCAGTTCTGACCTGTACAGATGGTGCATTTAATTGTTTGCTGCCACTACTGGATGAATAATAGATGACTTTAAAATAAAAAGCTCTTCCTCTCCCTGTTTACCTTCCCTTCTGCACCCATTCTTTCCCTTGCTTTTATCTATATACAGGTGTGTGTGTGTCATCTAAAGTACACATTTTCACTTGTTTGAGTTACTCCACTTCCGTCGGCATACAGCGCATGCACATCACAAAGTGCACTGCATGTTCTACAAAATGATTTTCTAGCTATGAAGTAGGTCCGTACACCAGTGGTAAGAGCTGAGACAGTTTGAATTTTATTTTTTTTAAGATAATTTTGAATGTTTTTTGTTTTTTTTTTTTTCCTGTAGCGGATATACAAAGCTTTTGAGAAGTTACTGCTGCTTGCCTCTACAGTTCTTGGAAGCATTACCAAAAGCAGAACGTTAAAATGAAGTCATTTGCTTTTAAACATGTATGCAACATTCACAGTTTGGTCTGAAACCTCAGGCTTAAATCAAAGTGTTTTGGAATGGAGGTGATGCAGTGACCCAGAGGCCAGAACCAGAACAGCCAGAAGCCTCTAGAGGTACATAGTTAGCGGTGAGCATGGGGAAGTGACAGGCAGGTCATGATCTCGTTTGCTTTGGTGATCACAACGCTTGGGACTTCTTTTAGGAAGGCAACAAGCCTCAGCACAGTGGAGTGAGTGATTGTGCTCTAATGTGCACCGCAAATGCACGCAGCAGTGGCATTTTAAAATAGATACTATGATTTTGTTTGTATCCTTGTTTCCTTCCTGTAATGCTAATGAGGAATCTCTGAAGAATAATTTGTTTTATCTCAGGTGTGCGTTGATGTTTTTCTCCTATGTACGTGGTTCAGTGCTGTACCCAATTCATGTTACCCTTAGCAGCACGCGTTCTGACCCACCTGTTTGAAAGATGACTTCCCACTGCTTCTCCTTCTCCCAGCCTGAATGTATTCACCCTGAAAAAAAATTCAGTATAGGAAAGGGTTTTTTTCCTCAGATTATCAGGAGTCGTCTTCTGTGACAGAGTGCTACTTCCTCGGCCTACCAAAAATTTGCATATAGGGCATGAAAGTGATCGCATGTACTAAATTTGGAGTTTATCAGAAAGCAAGTAGTCCTTTCTACGACCAATGTTTTACCATGGTTTGTTGTACACAGAGAGTTAGCAAAGCTGAGCTAAACACTGACTCCATCGGAAAAAAAAAATGACTGTGAATTTTAAATTGCTTGTCAGGACAGTAAAAAATACTGTGTTGTCTTATGCAACATTATGCTTTTACAGATAATTTCCACAGGCATAAAGGCAATGCAAGAAAAACATCTTTGCATTTACCGTTCAGTGCTTATGTGAGCACTTGAGTATTATTAGCTATTGACAAGAATAAAATCTCAGCATTGGATGCCAGGTATTAAAAGCCATCAGAATTGTTTGTGTAGCTCGTGTGTGTGAGTGCAAGTGCTGTTGCTCTCTGCTGGATGGATGAAGAATTACTTGTCTCTTTGTTACAAGGCTCTACGCATCTGTAAGACGAAGTAAAGGAGAATGTTTTGTGAGCTCAGTTTCGGTTCCCTCCTGAAACTGCAGTTGGCCTTCCGTGTAGCATAAAGTCAGCTTAGCGAGTTGTACAGACACTGAACGTTGTCACCTTGCCTATGGGCACAGAGAAACCTGTCGAAAACTGCTTTGTAGACATCACTACAAATGTGGGACTGGCCCTACTGTGTGCTTCTACATTAACTGGGTGTGATGTCAGAGTCACTCAGCAACTGCCAGTATGGACTGGTGTAACTTAATAACAATTAGTAGTAGTGGTGGTTTATAGTTCAGCCAAAAACTGTACAAGACATTACAGCGGGTGCAGTGAATGATTTATGAAACATCCTTTCCTCCGAGCTGCTGTTGGGCTACTGCTCTGTGAATACTCTTCTGGAGATGACTTTTTTTTTCCCCAAAAACACAGGTATTCAGTCATTTACAGCTTACAAAAAAATAGAATGACTTCTATTTTATATTATTTTTTTGTCACAGGTTCTGGCCCTTTTTTGCTGGCCAAAATCCAATTTAGGTAATTACATTCTGTGTCTCTAAATCCCAACCCCCTGCAGTTTCCAATGGAGTATGGTATTGTTCTACCCTTCCTGGCTGAAATTGTTGTGCGATAATGCTCCATGTCATTAAACAGCTGCCGTCTGTCACCTTACAATGAAGTCATTCCTCTCTAAACAATGAGCTTATAAAGCCCTTTTGAGTCCTTCCAGATAAAATTTGCTCATAATCCAGCAGTTAGGATTTTCAAGCATGGTAAGGTGATGGTTTTTCATCTCTTCTGCCAGCAGTTGAAGTCCTTCAAAGTGATGTTGTCCCTTTGGTGCTCATCCCACATCCTGACAGTGATCACACAGCTCAAATGTAAATATTTGGTACTGTAAAACCCTGATGCTTTCAAATGTCATTGTGCTAGGCTGGATTTAGTAATCTTTACACTTCCAGCTTCTTCTTCATCGTGTTCTTCTTGTCTTTTGATGCTTAGGAGTTAAATGTTCTTTCAAGGATGTGCTGTTTGGTCGTGTACTGTTGCGTGTGAAAAGGGCAAATGTGCAACGGAACAGCAGAACAACCAAAGTAGGGTGAGGACTGCAAGAGAAACTGACCGCAACAGGAGACTGAGAAGCAATTTGTCTGGGACTGAAAATGGATTTGAAACACAGCTTTCGTGCAAATGTGTTGAGTCCCCATAACAGGTTTTCAGCACCTGGCTTGGCATCTAGTTCATAAATGGAAGTGAGCAGGGATTAATGCTAAATACATTAACAGTGATGAATTTAAGAGGGTTCCTTTTGATTCAGATTTTGTTCCTTAAGACTGCCCTCCTTAGCAGTCAGTGCACTTCAGCAGTCTTGCCGTAATGACAGATATGAATGGGAGAGGCAGAGAAGACGCCTAGTGGGTTTTGCCAGTGCCCCTGCTTAAGCAGCAGTGATATTAAAACAATCTCTAGCTCCTCAAAGAGTGGCCCTGTCAACTTGCTGAAATGATGGAATGGTAGTTAGGTTATTAGAAAGAAAATTGGCACAAATTGAGAGAGACGATGCTTTGGCAGCGACCACAAGCAGCCAGCAACTTGGTGGCTTAATCTCTGCCCTGAGGCTGCTCTCTCCGATACAGATGACACCTTGTCAGCAAAGATGATGTGCTGGGTCATCCCGGAGTCCAATGGGCTAAATTGGCCGCAGAGGGAAGGGTTGCTGCGGTGTAGAGACAGCAAGCCACATAATCTAATTCTTCTCTTTTTTTATGTATGTCATCATTTGGATACTGACAGTAATTGTCAAGGGATTCTCTTCTTAGTAGTGTCTCCTGGCCACAGCTATCTCTACACTCACGCTTGCACGAAACGGTCCTAAGCTGTCACAAAGATTGCTTTGGCCCCTCTTGAAAAGTTTAATGCGTGGTTTCTTTTTTGTGTTGTTATTAAAAAGTATCTGAGGAAGGGCTGTGGAGATGGTGGAGGGTGTAGAGGGCAAGGTGTATGATGTGTGGCTGAAGTCTCTCGGTTTGTTTGGCCTAGAGAAGGAGGCGGAGGGGAGGGCTCATGGGATATTGGGATATTCTATGGGATATTCTATGGTTCTGTGATTCCTTTTCGTGGGTAAAGTGGCTGAGGAAAATGGCAGCAGGAATGAACTGCTACCTCTGGGAGTGACTGTGGCAGGGAAAAGTAACAAAAAACTGCACGGCTGTTGGCCACTACAAGGACTTAGTCCAGAGCAGTTCCTGCCTAGCAGTGAAGATGGAGACTGGGAGAGAAGGGAATTCGTCTCTAGCAGAGACAGTTTGTGGGTGGATCAAAAATACTTGATTGGATTTTGCATTCACCTGAACTAGCTCAGTGAGAGCTGAACTCTCAGGTGGGTGTGCTTTATACTTGCTGTTCCTCAGTGGATGATTCAAGTATGTGGAAGGGGTCTAATCCATAGACTGTATAAAGCTGTTCCGTTTTGTTGCATGTTTTTTTTTGTAGTTATCTCCCTGTTATCTACTTGTTAGGTTCATTCGAGTTGGCTGTAGTCCTCTACCTACTGTCAACTCTGGATGAGGATGCTTCTGCAAGGGCTGATGCCCGCCTTGAAATCCCAATAGAGGTGGGGAACCGTTCTCCCAGAATCCTTGGTAGCATTCGTTTGCAGAGAAATCAAATGTAACTTGATGAGGAGCCTGACTGTGTTGGCAGAGCTCACTGCCCTCCCTGTGGGCTCAACTTGCCTGTCCCCATTTCTAAAACGTTGGCAGCTCAGTGAAACTCCAACCCTCCGGTTGGAAAGAATTATAATGAAAAATCTTGAAGTTATGCTTGCTATTTTTTTTTTTCCTAAATCTTCAACAGTTAGCAGACTGGCAGAGCTGTCAGAGGATGGTGGAATTAAATCCGGAGAAGTTTTAATGACTTGCCCAAGTTAATTCAGGCAGCGAGTGACAAAACCTGTCCCCTGGAGCATTGTGTCACAGCATACCGTAGCCTACACCTGCAGTCAGAGCGTTCAACCATCTTTATCCAATAAAGCATTTAAGGAATATGATCAGTGTAATTGCTCTTCAGCCCCACCAAAGTAAAGAAAGTGTGTAAGCATTGTGTTGAATTAGAAGAGATCTTCGCCTGTGCCTGAACCTTTAGCTGAAAGCAGGAACTTGATGGTAATGGAGCAATTAACCTGAATAAACAGTTGGAAGTGTTAGGTTTTGTGGTTTCCTCAAAATTGTCTTGTTAGCAATGGAAATTGTAGTAGTGCTCTCAGTGGTAAAGGTGGTTTGGGTAAAGGAAAAAGCAAAGGAATAAACTTATTCTTTATTAAATACGACCTCTGCTGTAATTTGGGGCTAACGTAGTAATTATGTGTGGATTTCTTAAAGAAGAGATCCAACAGAGAGAAGGGATGAAGGGCATAATTTAAAAAGGAACTCGATTCGTTTTCTTAGTGTAAACAAAGCAGAGAACAAATGAAGTGAAATGTGAAGCCGATTTCTGAAGGAACAGTCACCTGTGCGCAGCACAAAGCTGGCGGCTGCATAGCACAGCTTCTGCCTTTTCTTGTCTTTGCAGGTACAATATACTGCGTGAGCATTTTCCTCTGCTATTTTAAGCTATAGGTCAGGGATTTATTTTTTCTTCCTACTAGGGAGGTTGTTTTATGCATTGCATAAACAAATTGGAAATCTGAAGAAATAACAGTGTTTTTTCCAGAGGTCTGCATGTCACGTAGGTGCCCAGTACTCCACGGCAGCCTTGAAAGTATCATTGGAATAAATCAGGAGTTTTTTGTTTCTTGGAGTCTAAGGTGGGGGTTGTTTAAGGTGGTGGTGGAGTTGTCTAAGTATTAGGTCCGTGTAGAAAACACAGCTTCTAATGCCTGGAGAAATCACGATGGCTGCATTGGTGTTCTTGGGACCTGCAGAGAATCCTCAAACAAAGAGCATCTGTAAAACAAGAGAGGGCATTTGTGCATGAAACACGATAGAAAAGGCTGGGCCAAATCCTTCAGTCTGTTATTCAGGCAAGACTCCCACTAGGATCAATAGGAATTTTGTCTAATAAATGAGTGTGATAAATCCCATTGTCTGCTGATCCGTGTTAAAGGCACTTCACAAGTGACGATGCAGCTTCTTGTTGTTGGTTTACAGTCTACCTTTAATATAATTTTCTCCTTCCTGCAGTAAGCAGGGAAAGGGCAGAAGTTATTAGGGGCATATTAATATGTTCAGGTGCCTTGCGCTTCCAAGGAGATGAAGCGCAGAGGACTAAATAGTTTGTCCTGGCACGTGTTCCAGCTGTGATGCAGGGGAATGACACAATGTTGTTTTTCTTTCTGGCCATTCTTAGATTTCCTTTTTTCACACCTGAAATAAGATTTTGGTCCAATTGTACAGATTTCGGGCTCTTCCGAGCCTTCCAGTGGTCATTCTCTCTTGAACAGTTGTGGAATGGAGAGCGTGTAATTGAAGCCAAGTTTTTCAATAGCGGCAGGTGGCTCTGAGATGCATGAAGTTTGGGATGATCAATGTTTGGCGCTGCTGAACGTGTGCCTTCTCCCCACTTACCCCAGTGGGAAGACGGGAGGAGTGCACTGAAAGTCACATCTCATTAGTGTTCCTCCTTGAAATTCAGGCATCCAAATCTTATATCACTTACAGAATCTCTAGCCAAATTGAAATTATTGTCCTCAATTATCAGCAGTAGCAGAAGAGTTGGGGTTTTTATTTTTACTTTTATTTAGTATTTAAAGTTCTTTGTTTTCCTCACAAGAGTGTTCTCTTCCTAAATCGTAATATGTCATATGTCTCAGAGAGCAGGGTTTTTTTGGTTGCTAAATTCTTCTCCCCAGCAGAAGCGTGTAGTTGTTTTGAAGTTAGCTGTACATCTGGAGATCAGATAGGGGAACAATTTACAGGGTGTGAAAAATTTCAAACACTTAATGTCCTCTGCATGGAGAAAAACTTTCTGAAGCAGCATTTTAATTTTCTGAGCAATTTTACCACTGCTTTCTCCTTTTGAATGGTGCATTTTTGTGTGCCAGGCTGCCATAAACAATGTGCTTTAGACTGGCACTCTCCAGACTGCTTTTCCTTTTTAAAGAGCGTAGGCAACTAATCGGCAGCAACCAGCCGCATAGCTGGAGTGTTTTCCATTCTAGGCAATATCATACTAATTTGATGCACACATGGATGCTTCACACAATCTGCAA
>JANHGO010002278.1:0-30657 GCA_024606505.1 Aquila spilogaster
CTGTGTGCCACCATGGTAAGAGCCCCACAGTACGGTCAGCCCTTGTGCAGAGACACAGCGATGGCATGGTTTGCCATCGTGAGACACAGCAGTTTGGCTTCCCCAGAGGAGAGTGTCAGGGGGACAGGTGGTGGTGGCTGCGCTCCCTGATCGGCCCCACGGCTGAGGGATGCACTGAGTGTGATTTCAGGAGATGTGCCGCCATGATGGCCAGGCTGGGGAGCGGGGCTGCAGCCCCACATGTGCATGGCACATCGTTCCTAGAGTGCAGAGCGCGGCAGGAGTGCTCGGATGTCATGATACAGGGAATAAGCTGATTTACTCAGGGGTCGGGGAAGAGGTCATCCTCTGCGGCGCATGATTTATCCATTTGCTTATTGCATGTTCCTCAGCGATGGGCAATGGGACCTCGGCAGGACCTGCTGGGGCCAGCTGGCTGATGTGGAATGGAAACGTGCAGACCCTGCAAAGCAGCACCTGGGGAGCTGGGTGCGGAGCTGATGCCCTGTGCAGCTCTGCCTGTGGGTGGATGGGAACACCGTGATGACAGAGCTGGAGTTTGAGTCAATCCAGAGCTGGAGATTGAACAAATCCACCTCTCCCCAGCTGCAGGACACAGAGTTATCCTCTGGAGGATGGAAGTCTCCTTGGAAGGAGCACCTGGCTGGGCCGTAAGCCTGCTCTCCAGCAGAGCTGCTGTGCACAGTGGCTGTTTGTTGAGATGTGTCCTGAGTGCTCCCCCCATGTTGTGATGAAGCCCACTTCAGCATGAACTCCATCAGGAGCAGTGAGCTCAGCTCACTGTGCCACCCATCCTGTTCTGGGCCCCGATCCCTCCCATGCACACGCACACACACACACACACACACATACACGTGTGCAGGGCATTGTGTCCATTAAAGTCAGCTGCATTCCTCAGCCTACAAAGACAACAAGAAGTATGAAAAAAGGAACCTCTTTGTTCAGCCACTTCTCTGCTGCGATGTGTGAATAAAACCACCTCAGACGAGTGCACGACACAGGAATTAAACCTGAAAGGAAGAAAAACATTTCCCACGAGCTCTCCATCTCCTGTTTTCGCACCTTGAAATACACTGCGTAACACCAGTACCAAACCTCGGCATCGCTGCTGCTCTGAGGCATCCTCTGCTGTGAGGAGTGCCATGAGCAGTTGCGTGGCTCCAGGTCCCTGCAATGCTGCTGTCCCCAGGGCACTGAGGGCTGCGCTGCCTGGGTTCACTGTGCCTGAGGGGCTGGGGCTGCACCGGGCAATTAGATGAGGCGGGCATGCGACACAAATCTGCCTCTGTCTCATCGGGTTAAGAGAAACGTTTCAGCCCCACCAATAGGGCTTTGGCCTTTGAACCGAAGAGCTTCGCCCCGAGCCCCCACTGCACGAGCAACACAGTGGAGCTGGAGCTGTCCTTGCGTTCCCATTGGGCTGTCCCTGCTCGTCTCACTGCTCCTGTTGCTCCGGGCAGGACCTGACTGGTTGGGGCAGCTGCTGCTGTCCTCCTGTTCTGGGGTGTTGGGAGGGATTTGGTCACCTCAGCCTTCACCTGAAGGCTGCCACCTTCTCTGGGACAGCACCAGGGGCGGGAGGAAGGTGACTCTGGTGCCTGGCACAGGGCTTCTGCCCCTCCTGGCTGTTTCAGAATCCCCCAAAAGCAGAAACCAAGAATTGCAGCAGCAGGACTTGAGCCAAACACCATGGACACAGTATATGCTGTTCTTTATAGTAATGGTGCAGCAAATCCCTGCAGAACGCAGGTAAGATATGAGCTTTCCCTACTGGACTTTAAAATAAACAACTGCTCCGAGCCAGGGCCAGGAGCGGGAACGAAAGTAAAGGGAAGTTGGAATGAAATCCTCCTCTTCTCTCCATCCTCCTCTGCTTTTTTTCACTGATGACATTTACTCTGCTTAATAAAAAGAAAATTTATGTTTGACTCCCATAATGGTGCCTTTTAATCTCTGAGACCTCGATCCTTCAGGACTGCGTGCGTGTGCACAAAAAGCAAGTTTCAGCCCCAGAGGAGAGCAGGAGGGGACAAGGGGAATTACGCTGGGAAATGGGGCATTGCAAGCAGCTGTATGCACTGCAGCTCATCCCCTGCAGCCACGGGCCTGGCCACGGCCCTAATTGCTAATTGCAAAGGACTGGGAGAGCTCAGCACCTCTCCGGTTCTGTGTCTGAGCAGACAGCTTTAAGGAGCTGCTGCTGCTGCTGAGAGTGATGGTTGGGTCTCCCTGCAGCCCTGGTGTGTCCCTGCACAGTGGTAATTGCTTCTGGAGGGAGGAGGTGACAGAAGCCCCTTGAAATGAAGCATCAAGGTTCCTACTAGTGGTATCTCTGGGTTAGCCAGTGCTGATGGGCTCCAGATGGGATGTCAGGCATCAGCCGTTGCCCTGTGCTGAGGAGGGTGAGGGCTGGAGGTGCATGTTAAGGGCAGCCCTGGGTTGGGCTGGCAAATGGAGGGGTGCTACAGGGGGCGGTGGTGGCACAGTGGTGATGTGATGGTACACTGGGGTGGTGTGGAAAGGGGTAATTTGCCTGTGGTCATGGAGCAAGGCAGGGCAGACTGCACACGTGGCCAGCAGCAGGGTATGGTGGGACATGGGCTGCACCCCACAGTGCTGGCGGCAGGCAGTCCCCCAGCTTTGGGGCATGGGGATGTGTCATGGGGGGAGGAGGGCCACACTGCCCTAGGGCTCCCTGCTCCTCCTGATTAATGGCTGTTACACAGAGCCCAAGTTCCCTGTGGAAACAAGGGTTTCCGTTTACCCAATTAGCGCTAGAAATGTTATCTCATTTGTTCTGGAGGCGGTAACATGCAAGAATTAATTTTTCAGAGTATTTCCTGGGCCATTTCTCTCCCAAGGCCGCCTTCGGAGCAGCCCCTGTCAGACAGGACGTATGGTCTCCAACACGCAGTGCTTTTAAGGCCAGAGAAAGCAGGTCTGGTATTTCTTGTTCGGGTCCCATGCACAATGTTTTCTTTGGCTCTGCCGTTCGTCCTCCTAAAGTGGATCACGGCTGAAGAATGACAGAGGTCCAGTGACAAACTTTCAACGTTATTTAAAAATGGGGGCAGAAAGCAGAGAGGTCAAACCCTAACGCGGGTGATGAGGGAAGAGGCGAGGGGGGACCGCGTGTGTTTCTTCTCACATGTGCTCAAGGGCTGAAAACCAGGAAGAAAAATCGCACCCAAGTTCCTTGGCTCCCTCAGGAGCGTCTAATGGGGAAAATTAATGAGCTGGAACGTCACGCCGGAGACGGGCGAGGGGGACCTGACAGCGCTGGCGGCTGCAGGATGATGGGTTGTGGTCACCTTCAAGGGAGGGGCGGGCATCGGGGGGTGTGCGTGTGCCATCTGTGCCCAGCTCTGTTCTCACTGCCAGGGGGATTTCTGCCCGAGCCGCTCTGGCTGCGATGAGCAGGAAGGGCCCTGGGAGAAGGGGCGGCTGCTGAAGGCACATAGCAAACCTGCTGCCGCGTGGGAAACGGGCTGGAGCGCACGGTCTGGGCATGCAAGGAATGGCTTGGCTGGGCTCAGCAGCCTCCATGAGCCTGTGATTCTGCTGCTTTTCCCAGAGCTGCCCAGGGCTCTGGGGTTTGTCACAATGTCTCCTTGCTGGCAGCAGCCCCGTGTCCTGGCTGCAGAGCTCTCGCTGCCCCCAGCCCTGTGATCCTCAGCACCGCCGCGTGCTTGGGACAACGCCGTGGCAAAAGCCTGGTGAGAGGCAGAGCGCTTTGTGCACATCGCTTTTGCATGGAATTCAAGTACTCGGTTGCTTTGTATTTTGTGCCAGAAGAAGCAGGGAGCTGGGCAAATCCACACTCTCAAGTCCAGCCCTGCTGTTCCCTCTCCATTTCCCCCTGTGAAGCGCTCCAGTATGGACTCTGTATCTTTGGGGGCTGAATAGGATCCTCCTGCCCAAGATTGAAGCAGCTGTGGTTTGATGGAAGCACAGCCAGGAAGGTGAACTACCAGCATCGGGCTGTCCCTCCAGTGCTGGCAAGTAGGGCTTAAAAATATTTTCCCAATGCTTTCTCTCATTCCCTGCATTCGGATCCCAAAGACAAAGCATGTCCGAGGGGTTGGGAGGAGGCCTCCAAGGATCCCTGAGCTGAGATTTGCACTCTTTCCCCAACCTGACGGAAAGATGGGAGCAATAATAAAGAGGCAGTGCGCTTCAGCTGCCCCCGAACAGGACACAGTTGGCACAGCTCTGCCTTCTCTGTCACCTTTCTTCTGGCAAAGCCAGAGCCCTGCTTCTGCCAATGTGCAAACACTGCCTGCCCTGCGGGGGGAGAGGGGCACGAAGCCCCCAGGGACGCCTGCTCATGCCGGGCTCCTGGTGCTGCTGGGTGTGAGCAGTGTCCCTAGGCAACCCCAGCACCGAGCGCCCATCACAGCCACGATGGCACGGACACGCGTGAGGAAAGCGACCTGAGAGGCACCAGAGCGTGGCTGCACGCACAAATGCTTCCACAGACACATTTCTAGGTAATAATCCCCCCCCTGCTGCTTTCTTGCCTTGATCAAAGCCCAGACATGAGGGAAGTCCATCTGTGAAAGATTGAGCCGTGCGTTTTTTTGCGAAGGTATATGGGCTGGCAGCGAAATTTCTCTGACAAGTCCAACAGGGAGAAATGGAGAAATGAAAGCCTTTAAGATGTGCGCATTTCCCAGATGACTGGTGATGTGTGTGGGTAACATATGGGCAGTCCGTGCCCGCTGTCCCACAAAACATGCTGATTTCACACTCGGATTTCTCAGATTCCCTGACAGCTCTGCAGACCGCCCCCGACAGCCGGCAGCGGGATCTGCACGGCCGCATGTGCCCGGTGCAGGGAGCAGGGACTGCAGCCCCATTGGTGCACGGTGCAGCGGGACGTGGGGCTCTGCAACAAGCATCGGATGGAAACAGCTTGCAGGAATGGGAGTCTTGCATTTTGCTGTCAAGTATTTCTATTTTTCTTGATTTATTTTTTTTTGCAGCTCTTGCTAAGACTGAAATAGCATGAGAGCTGCTGCTTCCTCTCCATCTGCCAGCCTGGCTCGGCGGCTGCCCGTCAGCTTTGGGGTGGGGGTGTCCCTGTGCCCCACGCTGGGCTGCTCCCTGCCCCCTCCCAGGCACTTTCCTGATGGTGCTGGGGGTGATGAAGGCATTGCCACGTGGCAAAGGGCCTCTCCTTGTTTCCAGCTGTGTGGCTCAGTGTGCCACAGGAACACCTCCATATGTTGTGCCTTGCTTTTTCTTATTCCAGAATGACAAGAGCAGGAAAGTGATGTTGGCATGATTCTGAGATAACATATACAGGAAATAATGTAGAACCAGATAAGCTTTTCTCTTCTACCTTCTGATTCAGGAATTTAAAACGTGGAGATTTACCAAGCTGTGAGAGCATTCAGGTTGCTGGCAGCCTGGGTTGCACTGCTGTTCCATCAGTTTGCGCAGCACCAACCTGAGCCCATCCATAGCTCTGCAAAATCCTATGGTGGGAAAGACCAAGGGTAATCTTGCCCTTGTGTGAAAAGCCAATTTATTAACCCTAATGAACTTAGGAGCAGCCTGGTGTTCAGACTCAGTCCTGGCATGGGGAGAGCTGAGCGTTGTGCTGTTCCTTTGCTGTCCGTGTTCCGCAGTCCCTTTCTCTGCAAAATGAATTTGCTTCTAGCCCAGGAATGGAAAAACAGAGCAATAGGGCAGGCAGCTTTTCATCTCCCTGCCCCAAACTGCGCTGGATATAGAACCACAAGAATGCTCATGTGCAGACCTCTCGGGTTACCCCCATGGAAGTGAAGCCCAGTGAGGAATGAAGCACCCAAACTCGTACTCCACCTTAAGGGCAATGCTGAGACCAGGTCCCTGTGATGGCCGTAGGATGGGTGGTCAGACCTCGTGCTTGCTAAGTGTCTTGGTGCCTGGTCTCTTAAATCCTGGACGTTTCATCCACAGCATCTGAAGGGACTCCAGCAGCAGATCAGTGTCTCTCTGTTTAGCAGTGCTCCACAGTTTCTGGGGTCTGTGATCATCACCTCTATGACTGCAAAGCATGCAGGTTTTGGAGGCACGATGCAGTTCTGCCTGGTGATATCAAAGTTCTGCATGATCAAGGGAAGTGCTGATTCCCCTCCAATTGCTCGGGAGCACAGAAGCAAAACCCTTGCAGTCAAATTACTGAGAAAGTGTCTTACAGAGATGCTCTCAAACTGTTCCCTTGAGTGCATCCATCGGGGGATGAAAATTTGGAGGATGGGGAAATAATAGCTGCATGCTCTATTCTTACATTGACTCGCTAATTCTGGGTATTTGCACAGCCCCGCGTGGAACTAATGCATGTTCTCTCTTTATTTATTATTATCTGCATTGTTAGAATATGTGCACTAATCCTGTGAGTAAGCTTAATTGGGGCTGGCTCCGGAAAGGTTCTGCTCAGCTGCAGGTCTCATTTGCTTGTGCAGGCACCGTGCTGGAGTGAGCAAACCAGGTAAAACAGAGCGTGAATGCAGCTAAGTGGCCTCTTAGGAGCACATTTCTCCATTCATGCACCCAAGTGCCACTGCTGGCCTTGCTGCTCTGACTTGTGGCTGCCCACACGGCAGTCTGAAGCATCAGAGCCGCTGTGGTTCAGGCTCTGAGGACCACCGTGTTGGTCCTGGTGCCCCTTTGGGCACTGAGCTGCCCCCAGGGCTCAGGGAAGGCAGCAGCTCCCAGGAGGGGCTGTGCATGGCATGCTGCTCCTGCTTGCTCTGGGGCCCTTCTGGTGGGAAACACAACGGAAACGCGGGTGTTGCTGATGCTGTAATAGAGAGCTGATCGTTCCGTCGGTGCGTGGCATGCAATGTGTGTGGTGTGGCTCCGTACTGTGTATGCAAACTTTATTTCTATACAGAAATATGTTTTTAATACTCCAATGATGGTATCTAATATTCAATAATGATTGTGGTTCCGTTTTTGAGATGCACTTTAGATTTCCCAGAGCAGTTATTGAATGTGAGTGAGATGCAAATTAAACATTAAAAACATATTTATGGCAGGGTTAGCAGCAGCTCCATAATGCTCCATCCAGAGCAGGCCACAAGCACCAAGTAGCCATATGGGAGAGCTCCGACAGGATTTGTTGTGAAAGCAATTGGTGCATCGTTAGCCCGGAATACAAAGCTGGTGGATGGGAAGGAGGTGCAGGATCAGGCTGATCCGTGCTGTACTGGATCTGAGAGCAGGACCCATCTCTGAGCCCAGTGCTGGGCCACACAGCCAAAATGTGGTGCTGCTGGATGCACAGCATGGCATGACTGGTACAGCCACTGTGTCCCAAAGGGTCACCCTGAGCCATGGGGTGGAGGTCGGTCAGTGGGGCAGGTCTTCATGGCTGTCCTCAGGCAGCATCGCAGTGTGACATGACAGAGCTCTCCTCTTCCCCATGCTGCGGTGCTGCTCAGCTTTGCCCAGGTGTGAACCAGCACCCTATTGATTTCCAGTCAGATCCCCACGGCTGCGGTGAGCGGGATCGGTGGGGAGGTGAGGATGGGGGGAGCACACAGCTGGGGTGGTCCCGGTGCAGGGCTGCCAGAGCCGCTGACAGAGCTGAGTTATGGCCTTGCACTGGGCCAGGGCTGCTCACGGGGCCGCCTCGCTTTCTGGAGGAGCCCCATTCTGGGGAGACACAGAGAGAGCCAGGCGTGAGCCATAAAGCACACTGCTGTCTTCTAGTGCAGGAGACACGCGAAGACTATTTTTTACTGTCGTTATTCTTTCCTCAGCTAAGAAAAAGTCACAGAACATTGTGTCTGCCAAGTGCAGCCCAGGTGCTGCAGCAGCCCTGGCCCATCCTGCCCAGCCCTCAGCATGGAGCCCCTGCCCTGCCCAGCCCACTGACAGCGCATGGGCAGCAGCAGGAGCACCATCGGGGCTCTGATGTGCAGGAGATGCTCTCAGGAGAGCTGAGCTGGAACGTGCCCTGGCACTGCGAGGAGCCCTGTTAGTGGAACCACTGGAGGAAGAGCAGTAATTATTCCTAAAATCCAAGCTGTGGAGTGTTTTGGAAGAAAAGAGAGTGTACGCTTGCTCTCCTGAGTACGAGAAAATTGAATTGCTTGGAAAGCACTGGGATGTCATTGTTTTCTGCCTCATGTAAAGCTGATCTGCAAGGCCTCTCTGGAGTGCTGCATGGATAATTGCCTCGCTAATGAACGTGGGACTCCAGCACAGGACCTTTCTGTGGGACCCGAGGAGCTCGCACATCCCTCCCTGCAGTGACAGGGGATCGTCCCGGAGCTGCTCCCGTACGGTGCTCCGACCTCTCTGTTTCCCACCCCAAAAAGGGGGCACCCAGGGTGCCTGCAGAGCACCCCCAAAACGACCTCAGAAATGGAGTAACTTCAGAAAGATGGATGTTGGGATTTGCCAGTTTTTGTCTCTGGGGACTCACGGGGCAGAGGAGATGTATCACTGCTGCCTTCCTCTCTCCCTGTCCCCTGAGGACACATAGGTTCCAGCTTGTCCTTTCCGTGTTGGTCTGGAGTGATGCTGGGATGCTCAGTCAGTGTCATGGGATGTGCAGGGCTCTTTGGGGACCTAAACTACAGCTCTGTCCCCTGCATGGAGACAAATGACATCCTGCAGCGCAGGTGCTTTACAAAGAACAATAAACGGAAAGCTCTTCGCTGGGCTCAGCAATAGGGCCAGGATCCTCTTTCACAGAGTATTTTAGGGCTCAAGGCACCACAGCTGTTTGTGGGATAATCCTTCTGCCCTCCTCCTCAACCTTGAAAAGGGACTTCACAGACCCACTCAAACTGGAAATAAATCAGGAAATGGCACTTTGTTCTTTCCAGAAATAGGCCGGCTCTCCAAACCCTTTGAAACAGGCACCCGAGACAAGAGTCTGCTCAGGAACAAACTTCGTTCAGCCTGGTTGCAACAAAGTCTGTTCATAAGCAAATACAGGACCCAAATGCTGGTTTCAGGGCCTGCACTTGCAGGGGTCCCTGCGTGCAGGACTGCTCTGGGGCACCAGCAGCAGGTCCTCTCCCTGCTGAGTTCTCCAGCACAACAGCCAGTGGGTTCCCCAGCTGGTCTCTATGGGACGGAGCTCCATCCCTTCACTGTGAGAGGGAGATGTGAGCACAAAAGCGTGGTACGGAGGTGGCAGTGCTCCCTGCCAGGGGCTGAATGAGGATTTACACTTCCCCTCTGGGTGAACCAGACCGGCTCTTTCCAAGGCTCATAGCCCCAGAATGGGCTGCACTGCTGGAATTAGGTGGGAGTGCAAGTGTCAGCGCTTTGTAGCTGGTGAAATGTGGGCTCTGTAAAGCTGTCGGGAGGGAGAGGAGGTCCCTGCAGTGCCCCTGCCTCAGCCCTTGCCAGGTCACCGAGCACAGCACCCGCTGCCTCCCCCCTGCCAGAGCCCTGGAGGGATGGGGGGGCTCCTGAGCTTTCATCTGGGGCTTTGTGGGTATGCTGTGGGACTCAGGACAAACCCTGGTGCTCCTATGGTACCGGCTGTCTCCTGGCTCAGAGGAGGTCTGGTCCGTAGTGCAGAGCATCCCTTGGACATTTCCGTCCATTTATCCCCATGGTTGTGCTGCCAGGAGGTGCTCACAACCTGGATCCCCCAGGCTTCGCTGCTGGGACCTGTCTGCTGCTGGGACCTGTCTGCTGCTGGCATTTTTGCTGCCCCTCTTTATGGGCCTCCTTCCGCAGCTCAGAACCAGAAGGCAGTGGGGTGTGAATGGGAATAAAATGAGAACCTCAGCTCTGTGACTGACACAAAACCATCCGGGGTAATGAACAGCTCTGGGAGCAGAGGAGGCTGTGCACTTTTCTCCTCTGCAGAACAATATTTCTGACATGCTCTAAGCATCATTAAACAGATAATTAAACATTCCCTCGCAGTTTAATAGATCTCAAATACATGACCCAACGTTACTGATGAGAGGGGCTCTGGGTGTTGGAGATGCAGCGCTTCCCAGCCCAACCTGTGCAGGTGGGGCCAATCCTGCTCCAGTTTTGCCACCATCCTCTGGGCAAAGCCCTGCAATTGCTGCCCCTGCTCCAAACACCAATAGGCTGAGCTGCTTAATACTTTCATTTCTTCTATTTCTTGTGGGGATGCCGTGCACTGCCCATGAGCAGAGCATGCACACTGCAGCACAGGGACCAGAGGGGACGTCCCAGCAGCCGGAGGGGCTTTGGCAGAGTTTGACACAGCTCTTCAAGTCCCTGAGCTAATTGAATCCAAGTGTGGAAGAAGGGCTATGCCCTCGTGGGTATGGCGGGCAGGGGGAGAGCTTTTTATTTCTCTTCTGTTCCCTGCTTGCTTTGAGTTTGCTCCCTTTGAAAAGGGAGGCCTCTTGTTTCCATTCACATAAAATGTGGCTTTTCTAAGTTTAAAAGCCTTTTGGTCTCTTCAGGGAGCTGAGCGCAGCACCCCCAGCTTGGGCAGGCTCCAGGGGCAGGGATGTGCCCACCCGGAGCTGATGGAGGTCCCTGCACATCCCTTGGTGCATCCTCTTCCTACCCACCCGGCCCCTCTGTCCCCAGCACACTCCGGGTGCAGGTTTGGAGCAGGGAGGCTCTGAGAGGGCTCTGCCAAGAAGCCCGAAGCTCCCATCCCAGTTTGTGGTGCTCCTGCTTTTCCTTCAAAAAGTACCTTTGAGAAGTACCTGGTTGGGGCTGCGCTGCTAAAGGGCAATGAGTGATCATTATTTTGATTCATTTTCCCAACAACATCATCATGAATAGGGCTCTATAGCCGCGTATTGGCAGGATGGATGGGCTCTCTCCCAGATCCAAGTTAGCTCGTTAACCCCAGCCACAGTAATTAAGAGGCAATTGCAGGGAGCAAGTACAAAAAGGCAACGAGCCACAGGAGGAGCCAGGGGCAGAGGGTTCCTGCACACCTCAGGTGTCCAGTGCCAGCCCTGACTCTCTAAATACATCCCTTCTCCTACAGATCAGCTTGCAGCCATGGGCTGACAAGGCTGCAGCTCCGCATCCCAGTTCCAGCTGCTGCAGAGCCCAGTTCTCCCCTTGCTGAGAGCATCTCAGGGGAGTTGGGGACAGAGAGCAAGGCTGTGCTCCTCAGGAGTACTTCAGGAGCCAACACTGAAATCACAGCCATAATCCATCAGAATATTTCTTCATTTTGCTAGCATTCTAATGGAAACTTGTAACCAGGAGAAGGCCTGTTTCGGTCCTACATTCCCAGCCTCGTGCTCTCTGACGTTATTTATTAAGCTGCTATACAAGCTGGATTTTTTCTCCTCTTTTCTTTTCTCTTCCCTTTCTTCCCTGCTTTTGCAAATTGAATTATTTTAATGCATTGTTTGGCAGCCTTAAATCCAGGCGCTTCACTCTCTTCCCCCTCTGCTGCCATTTCTTTCTCTCCTTTTTGGTCTTGTATTTTCAGGATCATTTACCATGTTGTTCTAGTGGCATTTATTGAAATTTGCACAAAAAAAGATCTTTCTTCAATGACACTACTTCAGCCCATGCAAAAGACATCTATGGCAGGGATTCACTGGCAGAAAGGAAGGGGAGAAAGGAAAGGAAACGTGCTGGAAAAGTGAAGGACATCCAGAGAGATGAATAGAGAGCAGCTAGGCATTGCAAGGGCAAAAAGCTGAGCATGGGGTTTGGCTGGCAGAAGAAATGTGCACACACACTCAGTCCTGCATTGGGCATGGGCAAGGTCATGGTCATGTGTATGGGCATGGGCAAGGTCATGGTCATGTGTATGGGCGTGGGTATGTGTATGTGTATGGTCATGGTCATGGGTATGAGTATGTGTATGTGTATGGTCATGGTCATGGGTTTGGGCATGGGTATGTGTATGGTAATGGGCTTGGATGCGGATATGTGGATGGTCATGCATGGTCATGGGTATGGACAAGGGTATGTGTACAGTCATGGTCATGGGTTTAGGCATGGGTATGTGTTAGGTCGTGGGCATGGGTATGTGCATGGTCATGGGTATGGGCATGGGTATGAGTATTGACATGGGCACAGAAACTTTTGGTGTCACTGACGTGGACAGGAGCAGAGCAGAGAGCACAGACACACTTGTGTGCCTTCCAGCGCACATGGGTTCATGGAGGACTTGCTGGGGCTGGAGCTTTTGGAGTGTCCCCGTGTGTGTGACACTCACGTGGAGCCGTCCCCATCCCAGCTGCAGGGGGTGGCCCCGAGAAGTGGCTCTTGGAGGGTGTTTGAACACACTCTGCAAGGAGCAGTGCTCTTGATTGTCACTCCTATCTCTAATCCTGCTTCAAAGCCAGCTCCTTTTATTTACATATTGACGTATGATTCATTTAATTGACTTTCTTGCCTCGGAATTGTACTTACTTAATTAATCTGATTACATTTCTGTTTCTAGTTAAAGAGTTTCTGTGTTTCAGCCCAGCGGTGGCTGTGTTTCTATGAAGTGCTGCGATTCTGGTCGATCTCCCCAGTAGATAGAGTCTGCAAAGCATTTTGGGATCCTTTGGTAGGGGAAGACAGGCAAAAGACACGGAAAGTGCCGCAGCAATTTCCATTTTCACACACGCAGCAGCTTTACTTGTGGCAGAAGGAAGACACACTCCTCGTCAGTGGGATTGAATTATCTCCATAAATTCATTACATTTTAAAAAATATGATAATCAGCACGAAATGAACATCCCGAGGGAGACAGAACATGTACATCTCAAGTACTGCTAATAATAAGCCTTTAATTTACAAACGCCCAAGGCTGGCTCAAAGCCTGCACGTCCCGTGGCAGAGGCATGGGCACTGCGCCCAACCTTGGTCCCATTGCCACCACCAATCCCATGCGGCACTGAGCGCTGCCCATGAGTGCTGGGGACTGTTGGTGCTGGTGGCCATTGGTAGCCCCTACATGGTGACACGGCGTTCTGCTGCTGGCCAAGGGCCGCCCGTCCCGGCCACTGCCACCCAGCAAATATCAATATTTATGAAATGATTAGTGCCTGTTTAATACACAATTGCAGCAATTAGGAAGCAGGCAGCACGCATCGCTTTGCAGAGATGCAGTATTCATGGGACTGGCAATGGGATGGAGTGGGCTTGGTGCCTCCCCCCCCCACCGCCCACCTCTACGCCTTCAGCCCGGCAAAGCACCCAAAACTCACTCGGGTGCCACCACAGTAAACTTTTCCTCTTTGTGATTTTGATGGCTGAAGGCTGCTCCTCTGCTCTGCGTTTGTTAAATACTGATTAATTATTAAATTAGCCATTAACTATTAATAGCTGGTTTCATGAGTGTTAACGACAGCCATGTGCAAAGAGATCTGTGTCTATGGCAAACCTGCTGAACCTCAGGGAATAAATCCTTGATAATCAATATGGCATTCATTCCATTTGCAATTCTTGTCTCATTTGGTCCACATTTAGCATGCACTTAAGTGTATTTTATACAAATGTAAAAGCAAATTTTATGGCTGATGGAAATTATCATCTCGCAGCAATAACAGCAGCATCCTTTGCTTATTTCTGCAGCCTGGGGAGAGGATGCACCTGCAGAAGTTGCCCTGAGCTGAAAGCCTTCATTGCACCCCAAGGCTCCGTTGCACCTTGGGCAGCTCCTGCTCCACGTATGCTGTCTCAACAAGGAGAATGGTGTCCAAGAATAACGACCTTCATACAGCCCACAAACAAGTGGGCATCACGTGAAACCTCCCTGGTGTCCCCAGGCACCCCCAGCTCCTTCCCCCCACTACCTCCTTCTCTGTTCCTTGTCCCCTGTTTTTTCCCAGTGACTCTCAAGGGTGGGATGACATCGAGCTGTCCCTAGGGTGGTGCTGGGCACTGGTGTGGCACTGCATGGGAGGCAGAGCAGAGCCATGCAGCAAGTCCCTGTGCCATCCTTGGGGACGCTGAGCCAGCAGGGGGGATGCGGAAAGGGGAGCAGAATGTGCCACAGTGCTGGAGCCAGCCCGCAGGCAGCCCACAAAGCAGGCAGCCGCAGACACCTCCGGAGCACGGCTGCTGAAGCCAACAGCCATGCCCCAGGGAAGAGCTTTTGGCCTGGGGAGTGTTATTTTGACTGGTGCATTTGCACGGTCCCAAAAAAGCAGCACGGCTTTTCAGGATGCCCCGTGAGGAGAACTATTGCTGCTCGAGAGAGAAAGGGCCTTGGATTATTTTCTCATGTCAATTAACGGCGCTTTCCAAAGGAAACCCAGACTGCTCTGAATCCCGAGCATGGGAGCCCGGCCAGGCTGCTCCCCCAAAGAGCTGCAGTTGGAGGGGGAAATCAGGGCTCTTTGGCCACGAGCTCCTGGGCTCGTGCCAACAAATAAAATAGTCATAACGAGGCCTTCTGAGATACGTTTGGAGGGTTGGCTTTCTTCTATTTTTGGTCTATTAGAGAAGCCACTCAGCACACCAGGAGCAGCAGCAAACTGCAAGCAGCATCACACTGCCGGGCCGCCTACAAAGTGCACTTTGTGCCCCCACCCCACGGAGCTGCCCGTGCTGCTGCAGAGCTGTGTGCCGGGCTGGAGCTCTGCACAGGGTGCAGACAGCAACCTGCAAGGGGAGATGTGCGGCTGGGAGGGACAGCAAGAGGCAGCAGTGCCGTGTCCCAACCCCACCTGCAACCTGTGCTCTGTTTGCACACATGTGGCAGGTGGTGCAGATGGGAAGTGGAGAGCAGGGTTGGACCAGGTCCTATATTGGGGCACCAGAGCTGCCTCAGGACAGTGCTGCTGGCTGATAACGGCAGGGTGAGCTCACGACAGCATTGGGCTTCCTGCAGTGAGGGAGCAGCAGCTCCCACTGTGCCCCCATAAAAACACTCTTCACATTTCAAAGGCACCCATGGATTGCACTGGGCTCATGCTGCTGTATAGAGCAGCCAAACAGCAGGTGAGGATGAGCCACACAGGAGCGTGATCCCCCAGTCCCCCACTGCCCAGGAGGAAGCAGAGATGCTGCAGAGCCCTCAGATCAGAGGGGCTATGGGGGGGCCACTGTAGCAGAAATGCTCACTCACGGCCTGAAGCAGTGATGGAGCACCTGGTGGGAAGGCAGGGCCAACCCAGGGGAGCTCAGGTGTGTGCAATGAAGGATCCACCCCTTCCCAGACCTCATTTAAGGGCTGGCAGTGGAGGTGAGGGTATTTCTCTGGAGATCCCTGCCTATCTGAGGTGGCAGGTAAGCAGATATTTTTTTTCTTTTCCTTTTTTTGTGTCTGTGGCTGCTGCAATTGGGTTTATCCTCACTTGCTGCGGTGTCGGACTTTGCTGCCCTGCTATTGTTGCTGTACTTTCCATCACATTATGGCATTACAGCTGCAAACCCCCCCACAGTGCTGGGGGCATCCCAGCTGATGCCGTCTGCTGAGGGAGCCTGGGTGGGGGTAGCCTCCATGGTGAGTAGAGCCCCTAGGGAGAAGTGTGGAAGCCCACCCACCCAGCTGTTGTGCCCCCAGTTCCTGTGGGGCTGCGGCCAAGGGCTGTGTAGGACCCTCCATAGCCAGGGGCATGCTGGAGGCTTCTATCCTAGCTGTGCAGGGCAGCAGAAGGCTCTGGTGGTTGCTCCCTGCAGTGTGAATTATGGCACCAGAGTGAGAAGAAAGGCATCCTGGCTGGCAGCAGAAAGCTGCCTGGGGAAGATGACCTGGTTTAAGGTTTCAGAACAAATGCAGTGGCAGATAGGCTCAAATCAGGCCCCCAAACTCTCTTCCTGCCCTTACTCTCCCATCTCAGCGAAACCTCTGATCTCTGTCCAATTCCCACCATAGCTCTGGGGGCCTCTGTGAGCCTGAGCCCACTGCAGGGACACAGAGCTTTGCAGCCTCCTACTCAAGGCTCAGCGGGGCCATGGCCACACTACTGCAGCCCCTGGAACACCGGGAGGGGAGAAATCCACAGTCACTGGGAAGGAGATGGTTCGGTGCTGCACACCCACATCTTCTGGGATGAGGATGCATGCACTACGGCCGTGCAAAGGGAATAGCAGGCTGGGTTCCTCCTCCCACCCGCAGGCAGCAGGACCTCGGGGCTGGCTATTGGAAGCAGGTGTGCTGCCCTGCCAGCGATGGGAGCAATTACAGAGAAAGCCTCTGCAGAAAATTTATGTCCATCTCTCCTCACCCCTCTCTCCAGAAACAAATTATGCCACAGTGCTGCCCCATTTGGGGGGAACCCATGCGGACTCCCCCCAGCCCCCCAGTGGTGGGATGCAGTGGTCCCGGCAGCCCTGCAATTCATCTCCCTGGGAGTGCATCGGGGATCCCAGCACACCTGGGCTGTGCGGCCCCGGCCACTGCTTGGCAGCTTCCCCTCGCCCAGTGGGGGGAGCAGGGGGGGCCGTGGCTCCCCCCATCACCAGCGCTTACCCTGAGGTTTATTATTACACAAATGTGAATTCCAGAACCGGCATCTGGGGAGCAGCTGCTGGGAGTTAACCCCTTCTCGTGCTGCAGAGTGGGAGGAGTGGGTTTTGGGCTGCGCGTGGCCATGCGGGGGCTCTGGGGGTGCACAATGGGGCACCTCCTGTGCTGCAGTGCAGATTGGGAGCAGGTGCAAAGGGCATTTGGATCATGGGGCTATGCTGTGTGCATGGATGGGGAGGTGAGTTTCTCCCTCTCTTTCTTTTTTCAGTAACATGCACTTCTGTTTCCATTCAGAGGTTTTATGGGGATTTGCTCTGCCTCCTGGGCAAGGCCTGAATTTGCAGTTTGCTTTGGGACGCAGCTCCAGGGGATGCTGCGCTCGGCTTCTGATGAGCAGCCTGGAGATAAGGGTGAGAAGGGGCAGCCACTGCTTCTGAGCAGAGAGCTCAGCTGCACACAGGGATCTGGTTGGCATATTTTGCTTGAAGGCAGATGTTTAGGTAACATCCTTACAAAGAAGGCAGCTCCTGACAACTCCTACTGTCCTGACAGTTTTTACAGCACCTTTGCAAGGCTACAGAGGTTGGCCACTGGCTTTTCTGTTGCTGGAAGTCCCCTGGCTCACTAAGCTCTTTGCATGGCACTGTAGCCCTGAGGTGATGGTACCAGTGCACAGCCAGGGGATGCCCCTTGCTTCTCTGCTTGGACAGAAAAAGGAGCAGGGCAAATCTCTCATTGGGACACTGCACCTGGGCCATCACCATCACCAACTCCCTCCCCCTCCCACAGAGTCCCATCTTCAGCAGCTCCATGCCACCACCCTGTCCAGCCTCTCCCTCAGCTACTCCTCATCAGACTTGTGCTCCAGACCCTCCACCAGCTTTGTTGCCCTTCCTTGGATGGAGGCCTGCCCTTAATTGCAGCCTCCTGCTCCCTGCTGTGGTGTTACCCAGACTCCCTTTAAGCCTGTGCTGCATTGCTCCTGATACCAAAGTGGAGCTGACAGGGAGACCTGACATACAAAATAACAGCAGCCAGAGCAATCACTGTCTCCTGAGGAGGTGTTTATAATGCGAAGAACCCCTGAAGGGATCTGAGCAGGAGTGGGAATAGCAGCTCCTTTGCCTGGGCTGCAGCTCCCAGGGAGCCTAGTGCAGCCACCCTGCACCCTGAGCAGAGCAGGGCTGACAGCAGCTCCTATGGCATTGGCAGCTTCCAGCCTGTGGGATCTTTGGGGCGGAGGATGAGCCTCCCGCCCAGCTCTATGTAACCACCCCATGGCACAGGGGTTCAGCTCAATGAGCTGTGCTCCAGAGTTCTGTGTCACTACTGCCTGCTCTGGGCTGGCTTTCCCCTGCAACGTGCTGGATCCCACTCGGCAGCGGGGCAGGATGACAAATCGTTCTGATGAATAGTCTAAACAACGTGAAACAATGGAAGTCAGGGAGCAGCATAGAAAATATGCAGCATGCAGGGGGGCTGGGCTGTTTTATTTGATTATCAGATGGATATTCCAGTGGCCAGGATCCATCAGGAGTAGAACAACACATGTCCAACTCAATAACGGTTCAGGGGGGCTTGAGAAGCTGCTTCCCCAGGGAGCAACTGGAAGCCTGACTTGGAGTCAATGCCAAGTGACAGTGGGACACTGCTCCCTGACACACAGGAGCTTCTGTGGCATCTTCTTAGGGAGAGGGGAGTGAGGGGTGGCCCTGACCCAGGGGTGTCCAAAGGGCTGGTGGATGGGGCCCAGCAGAGGGTGTTTTTGAGCAGCCGGGGCAGACTTTCTGCCTTCTCTTTGAAATTCCTTTGCATTCGGAGTCATTCTGCAAGTCAAAAGCTGTTAGGATCTGCTGGACGCCCGGGGAGAAGTATCGACAGGGTTTGCTCTGATGCTGTTTCTCAGCACAGCTGTTTGTGCCATCAGCGGTGGGGTTTCTCTTTAAAGGGAAGGAATTTCATCCATTAAAAAGAAATGCATAAATGACGAATATGCGCTCAGCCTAAGACTGAGTGATGAAATCCTCCCGCAGGCGCTCGGGTCCGGCTCTGTCTGTAGCACCCACCTGCAGCACTCGGTCCCCGCGGGGCTCAGCTTTGGGGTGCAGCGCTGCGCGGGCTCTGGCAGGAAGCTCTCTCTCCGGAGGCTTTCACTTCCCGTGTCGGAGCGGGGCAGGAATGCTGCTCCGAGATGTGCACTTCCAGCTGGAACAGAAACTGTGGGGTCAGCAGAAGGGAGGTGGGGGAGCTGCTGGTGGGGAGGAGTGACGCAGAGTTCTGCTCTCTGCCCTCTGTGTGGGCCTCTCCTGCCTGAGCTGAGCACTGCGGGGTCATCTGCAGACCCCTCCCCACCAACATGGTGCTATTTCATCCTCATTGCCGGAACTGGGATTCTGAGGGTCTCCTGCTCCCTTCTCCAGAGCAGTGCAAATAACTCAAACTTTGCATATGTGATTGGCACACACCACCTCCTTGGGTTTTCATTTAGTTTGGAAATACACCATTGATTTGCATGGCAATACATGGCCGGGAGCTGGCAGGAGTGCCAGCTGTGTTAAACATGCTCTGCTTTAGCACCTGGAACTGAACTGATGGCAGCAGGGGCAACTGGAGCACCTGAGTCTGCTTAATGTCCCCTTCTGCTCCAGCTCCTGGGAGATAAGGAGTTAGCTCCACACCTCCTAAGGCTCTTCCTGCCTCAGCCTAATGCCCCAGGTCAGTCAGGTCTGGTGGGAACAGCACAGTGTGGAAGGCAAATGACTGTCACGCTTCTTCCTCTAGCTCACAGACCCTCCTTCATAGAGCACTGTGCCCTACCTTGCTTCTCTGCCTTGCACGTATCCCTAGGGTTGAGGCAAGGAGAGGAGGAAGAGGGATGGGGGCACTGGAGAGAAGCAGGTGGAGAGCAGCATAGGGGCAGGAGGGGGATTTCTCCACTGCAATTGGGAATGATGGCTACAAGCTGTCACTGTCTGCACCCAATGCAAATCTCCTCGCCAGAGGGTGTTGGGAGAGCAGAGCAGAGCTCTCCCCATCTCACAGGTCTGTGTCACAGCAGGAAGATCCCAGGCCCAGGGTGAGATGGGAGGAAAAGTAAATAGGAGGAAAACAAACAGACAAAAGGACCCAAACGTGGGCAGTGCTGGAGGGGGAGTGCTCCTGCAGAGGGCAGGAGGCAGACAGCAGGGCCCAGCCAAAATGCTTTAAAAGCCTCGCTTTTATATGGCACTTGTTCTTCAAAGACATCAGGGCTTGTAAAAACGCTTTGCCATTTACCTCTGCCTCTGACATCTTAATGGTTGTGTTTTTGAATCATTAAATATTGAAATGTGTAACACTTCCTGCGGCTGCCAAAGCTCTCTGCAGCCTGGCTCCCCACGTCCACTCTCCTCCATCACCTCTGGTTTCTCCCTGCGCTCTCTTCTCTCCATCCACCTCTTCCTTCTTCCCTCCCTCTTCCTCCTCTTCCTCTGCCCCTCTCTGCAGGTTACCCCAGCCCCCTCCCTGGCCTCCCTGTGTTGGACTTCCCATTCACGGGCTGCACTTGGTAATCTGCTGCTTTTTCCAATTCAGCGGGACTTGGAGAATTAGAAAATGTATTTCTCTAGGTACACTGGAGAGCAAGAGAAACAAAGAAACCAGCAGGGCTTTTCTAACAAGGAATGACTAATGCGGCCCAGGAGAGCCCGTCCTCTTCCAAGCACTCCATTTTTCCCAGGTTTTGCATCCAAAGATAACATTGGTAGTGCCAGTGGCAGCGATGGGGCACCTGCCAGCCCACAGCTACCGTGGGCACGGTGCTCCTGCAGGGCTGCAGGGGATGCTGCTGTTTGTTTTACCTGCTCTAAGCGTGGCCCTGCAGCATTCGGTGCACAGCCAGCAGGTGCTGGGACTCGGAGAAGCTGCTGCTTTGCTCGTCTGCTGGCGGCCCTGCTCCGGGCTCTGGCATCGCTCAGAAGTTCAGGTCACAGAGTGCAGCCTTCCCAAGGCTGGGCTGCAGCCGTGGAACAGCTTCTGACAGCTTGAGGAGCACAAAGGAACACCTCTGTGTTTCCTCAAGGCCACCCATGACAAACGGTTTTGTGGTCCTCAGCGTGACCTCCCCGAGTGGTCTGAGTGACCACGATGCCATACCCAGGTTGGAATCATCAGGGCTGCATCTCGGCCACGACCTCAGCAGAATTCTGTGCTGGGGAAGGTCCCTGTCACACCGCATGGTCCCCAGAGCTGACAGCACTGCCCTAAGGAGGATATGGGATCACCCTCAGGCTCTCAGGAAGGGGTCCCAGGGTACTGGTGGCACTGTGGGGAGGAGCAGTGGTGCCACCACCCTCCTGTCCTAAGAGCTGGCAGAGGCTGGGAATGTGGGCAGGGAGCACCTGGAGGGTGGGGGATGGCTGGGGATATTTGGGATTTCTATTGAGTATGAGTAGGAGGGAGGAGATTTGCTGATCTGAGGTTAACACAAAGTATCTGTGGATATTTACTTTCAAGTAGAGCAGCAAGTGTGGCTCAGTGGACACAGGCAGGAGAACAGGTTCTAACCGTCTGCATGTGTAGCCTGGAAAAATTGGGGGCTGAGGGGTTTGTGATCAATACACAGAGTAGGAAACTCCCGGCAGTGCCAGGAACTCTCAGTGAGAGGACACCATCAGCACAAAGCTAAATTGGTGGAAAACTGTCATGAATAAATGTCAGCTAAAAATTAAAGGTTCCTCCTAATCGGCAGATGAGGGAGTTTATTAAATAGCTTTCCAAAGGGGTAATTGAGGGAAGAAACGTAACGAGTTCAAGATGGGAGTCTGACACATGTCTGAATTTCACTTTAGGAGGGAGCTGACTCTGACAGCCCGGGCCCCTGCCTGAGTCCCCTTCAGTCTGTGGCTGGCTGGGCCACAGGTCTGCTCCTACAGCCTGCCCGCAGCCCCAGCCCTTCCCCAGCACCCCCAGCGCGCTCCTGGCAAGCACTGCATATGTGGATGCTTGCACATGTGGACACTGGCACACATGGACCTTGCACATGCAGGCTTGCACACATGGACACTTGCACTCCGGGGCAATTGCACACACACATGCTTGCACAATGCCCCGCTGCCTCCCTCCCTGCAGCCTCACCTCCTTCTGCCTGTGCAGTGGCATGCCAGCCATGTGCAGCCCTGCACACATACACACACACACACACACCCCGACTCACCTGTCCAACACAGAAGCTTCTCTCCTGGTTAATAAGCTGTGGCATGCCAGACATTGAAAGTATGAAAATTGGCCAATTTTTTTTTAATATTTTAAACCCCATCACATGTACTTTACTGGTCTGAGCAAAGCGCTTTATGGTGCCTTAGCAAGGAAATGGGAACTATCATTCCACATAATCTACCTGAGCTGGATTGACCCCTGATCCCCGACAGCCGCAGCTGTGACACTGCGATGCTGTCACTGTGTCCTCCCTGGAGGAGGGCCCCCGGGGGGGGTTCTCTCCTTTTTCTGTTTGGGGATTTGCCTTTGGCCCCGTAGAACTGGTGGAGCTGGAGCTGCTGGGGATGAGGTGGCTGATTTGCAGCCTGTGAGTGCAGCCTGCTTGTGTTTCTCTGTAATGAGAGAAAGCGATTCCTTCCTGGGAGGGCTCCTCTAATGGGGTGTAAAAGACACTGGAGAGGGGTGTTTTCCTCTGGCTCCCCCTGAAAACGCTGTGAGACGCCCACGTGCTCCTCAGGGGTGGTCTCGGTAATGGGTTCACTTCGCCTTTCCCACCGACCTGGGGAAAGGGGGGACAAGCAGAGACCCTCCAGTCCTTCGCACCGCACTCACTGCACCCTTCCTCCTCTTCTCCTCTGTTTGCCCACAGCATCTTCCCAACTAGAGCCCCTGGGAGGGGCTGGGATGCAGCAGGTGATGCGCAGGGGCAGGATGGGCGGTGATGCTGACGCTGATGAGGGGAGCTGGGGCCCTGCTCCCTCCTCCCACAGCTCCATCACACCAGCGCGCCGCTGCTGTCCCAGACAGCTCCAGGAAGGGCTGAGCCGGATGGGCTTCTGTATGGGCTCTTTTTTTAATTTAAATCAGGGAAAGGTACTTTTTCTTCTCCCTTTTATTCCACCCTGAGTGTTGTGCGTTACCACTGACAAAGGAGCAGGAATTCCACGCATTTCTTTGGCTGTTTAGCAGAGCTGCTGCCCTACTCTCCCCTGTCAGACACTAATCTCTCCTAATATTTAACAGTCCCAGTAGGCAGCAGGATTTATCCTCTGGCCTTTCTACCTGTCATTTCATCCCTTCTCACTAAGGAGCCCTTTGATTCCCTTCCGAAAAGAGGTGCCAGGACCAGTGTGATGGATCGGCTCATGCTGGCAGTTAGGGAACCCGCTCCATTTTTCTCTGTTCCAGCTGTCGGGTATCTATCTGGGGCAGCTCGGTACAGCTGGGAAGGGCCCCTGCAGCTCCTTGCAGGGAGCTGTGTGGACGGGCGGGCGCGGGGAGCTGGCGTGGGTGTTAATGCTGCAGCTCCTACATGATTCAGATCCAAACCACAGGCTGGGAGGTTTTAGCTCCTGGGTTGATCTGGATCTAATACCATCATCCGCTTCAGGAGCAGTTCCCTCCACCACTCCCATCACTTCCCTTCACTCTGCACCCGCACCCTGTGCCCCTCCCCAACATCCCCAACCTCGGGGGAAGCCAGGACCATTGGGTGGGAAGGGGCTGGTGCTGGGACCTGCAGGTTTGTGGGCATGCTGAGTGGTTTGAGGGCTGGCAGTGTCACTGCAGCACAGCAAGGAGCCCTCTGATCGCTGTTTCTTTAGTGCAGGAGATGCAGGTGTTGGGCTCTGGCTGTGCTCCTGCCTTAGTACAGCTCTGGGCTGGAGACCAGGGAAGGGCAGGACGCTGCTCCCTGGCTAATATCCTTCTGCTGCCACCTGCCCTTGGCTAATGACCGCCCGCAGTCACTGGCCACACGGGATCTGAGCAAACACCGCCGCAGGAAGGTTGGGTGCTGCTGCTGCCTCTGCTCCTTTTCTCACTTTGCTTCTTGCCTAACTAACGGCGACCTCAGAGCTCTGCAGGGCACTGCTAAAAGACAGATGATACTGCCAGAGCACAGCTGTCCGAGGCCATGGAAAACACGCTCCGGATAATCTTTCTGAAGGGGCATGTGTTTAACATTGACCTGGTTACTTGGCCTCTCCCATAAGCACATGCCATTGCAGACAGAAACAGCGGGGCTAAATTCGGCAGTGGCTGTGCTGATGGCCGCCCCATGATGGCCAGTGCCCTCCTCCTTCTGCCTGCATCCATGGGGTGTGGAGCAGGCCGGGATTAATCCTGCTTCCTCTTGGTATGGTGTAAAGAGTAACGGGACAATAATTGCTACTAATTGCAGAAATCTCCAGGTGCTAAAGCCGTATGTGACTTCTGGAGTTTGAAGGGGAGCAGGTTGCTTCTCTCCCCCGCGCTCTGCTGTGATGCGTTGCTCCCTGCCTGGGCGCAGCCTGTTGCAGACCTGCAGACACCTGCCTCGGGGCAGCCAGCGTGTCATTTCCCATTAACAGCATTTCCCTCATGTGCTCATCTCTTCTTTCTTTATATTTATTGCTTAGCCAGAAGGGGACCTTTCTCCACTCATTTCTGCAAATGCAAATAAACCAGGGGGAAAGGGAAGAGCAGGACCTCCCCCCGCCACCTGCCTGATCACCCGACCACTCATCCCAGTCCCACCCAGCACAGTCTTGAGCTGAGAGCCCCACTGTGACTTTCCAGGGGTGACAAGGTGTTCCTCGAACAGGGCCCAGGCAGGTGCTGGCAGGACACACATCCTCACCCCTCCGCTTCTCCCCAGCCGCACATCTCGGTCCTCTCTCACTCAGTCACCGCTGGTGCCAGTCACAGCTCGGTGTGATAATAACCATGGGGAAAACCGTTTGCAATTTAAGCGGCCGTGTGCAGCTATTTCACCGCGGTGCCCGTGGGGCTGGAGTGGATGGCGCCCGCGCAGCAGCGGCGTGATTGCCAGGAAGCCTTTGGACACAGCCGGGCTCCCGGGAGGGGGGGAATAATCATTACTTTTGTCCGGAGCCCAGCGCCGTGGCTGCTGCTGTTGCACGCCCATCAGATGGAAATCCGCGTGCAGACAGCTGCCGAGCTGCACTGCACGGCCCAGCCGGCGCGGGCTTAGCGGCATGAGAGGGCCCCTTGGAAAAAGTCATTAGCGAGGCTTTCGGGGAAGGAGTGCGCACCGCGGTGTCAAGGCACTGAGCTTGTTTAAACAGAGCCAGTGTGAGAGGAAGAGCTCCCCGGGGGCCCTGTGGGAAGCTCGCTGGGAAGGCAGGAGAGCTGCGTCTGCTCTGAGCTCTGGCTGCCCACGGTGTGGTGCTGCCCACCCCTCTGCAGGCACAGAGGGACCCGGTGCTGGAGCTCTGCAGTGTCACCTGCTCAGTGTGTGAGCCCATCCCTGGCACCTCTCCAGCCAGGGGTGTGCCTCTGTGCCACTGCACAAGGGCTGGGGCTGCCCTTTGGCTGAGTTCTTCTGGGCATTGCTCAGCCCTGACAATCTGAGAACGATTCTCCAAGCAGGCTTGGTGTGAATGCAACTTTGTGGGCTTAAGGCTATCATTACTGCATCCAAAGTGGCATGTTTTCCACTAAATACAACCCTCTGGCCTGAGGAACAAGGCTATCCTCACACACAGCTGCAGTGCCTCGTTGCAGGGTGTCCTGCAGGGACTGACGCTGTGCCCTGGGACATCCATAGAGGAGCTGCTCTCCGGCTCTGCCCCCGTTCCTGCAGTGATGCTAGCTGGGTCCGGCCCCAGCTCTCACCTCAGTTTCCCCATCTGAAAATTAAGGATAAACGAGATCACTGAAATGTGATGATTCAATTTAATGACAGTTTGCAAAGTGCTTTGAGGTCCTTGGGTAAAAGACACCAGCACAGCATGATTGCAATGACACTGTGCAATTGGCCCGGATGGCTTTGGTGTGTTGGATAGGAAGGGATTATTCACTGGAGCTAGCAACAGATGTACACGTGCACGTGGGGGCTTATTGCAGAGCCCCGCAGCCTTGCTGAGCCCGGCGTGACCGCGTGGAATGCGTTTTGTCTGCAGCTGATGGTGGGTTCCACCTGCTGCGGGCGCCCTGTGTAGGGGCTGCCTGTCCTCTTGCCCTGTGCATGCAGTGCTGCAGCACCTGCCATGGGGCTGTGGGTGACACCCGTCCGGGCACCCCCAGGTTTCCCTGCCCAGCTCCCAGCAGACCCACATGGTCCCACACATCCTCTCAGCCCCCCCTGCCTGCTGCCCCTGCCCTCCCTGGCCGCACTGCGATGGATGTGATTAATACTTGCTTGGAGAGCAATCAGCCCTTCCGTGCTTGCTCTGAACCTCTGATCATTAATGTCTCCATATGGGCACCATTTTTCCTTGTCACGTCACAGCTGTATAGAGAGAGAGGGAAGAAAATCCGCTTCCCAGCAGCCAAACGGCGAAGAGCCACGGCTGCCGAGCTCTGCTCACCTTTGGGAAAGGTTGGTCATAGAAAGAGCTGCTGCCAGGAGGACTTCAGGCACAGAAAAGGAATGGACATCACTGCCCACGTCCATTGGGGCAGTTTTAAGAGCCTTTTTCTGCCTGGTTTAGGCCCCCTCCACTCCCTGCCCTTTGCCCCCCGGCCCCTGACCCCCGCGCCAACGCCCTCAGCCTCCACCTCGCCCCATTCCTCCACAGCGCGCTCGCGCTCCCGCCCCCCGCTGAGCGCCATTGGCTGCGGCGGCCCGTCCCTCACGACGCCCCTGGCTCGGGATTGCCTGCGTCGCGGCTCAGCCCCACATTAGTGTGGGGAGAGGGTGGGCTAGTGGGGTTTGGTGGTGACGTTTGTACTTGCTTATTCTCTTCCTCCTTTCGTCGCGACCAGTGGGGGTGTGAGCGTCGCGTCTGCCCGCTTCCGTTCCGCCCCCTCCCGCCGCTGCGATATCTACCCTAGCCTGGGCGGCAGTGCACGGCGTCTTCTTACCGTCCCTGTTCCGTCTCCCTTAGGGTATTTCTCTCTACTTCATAGCTCTGCTGCCTCCCTGGGTCCCCGCTGAGGCCGGGGAGGGTGGTGGGAGGCTGAATCGGAGGGAGAAGGGGGAAGTGTGCGAAAGGAGGCGGGGAGAGAGGCTAGCGGCGGGCGGGTGGGCAGGTGAGGCAGGAGGCTCTTCCGTTCCCCTCGTGCTGGCGGCGGCCGGGCAGGTGAGGCAGGAGGCTCTTCCGTTCCCCTCGTGCTGGCGGCGGCCGCCGCTCTCGGGCAGCGCGGCTCGGGGTGAGGGGTTGGGGGCGGAGTGGCGGCGCTGAGCGCGCTGGGGAGGCAGGCAGGCGAGGGGTGGTGGGGGGCACTGCGGTCTCGCCGCCGGGCATCGTTTCTGTCGGGCGGTCGCGGGGCAGGCTCCGGCGCCGCCGGTGGCAGGGGTCGGGAGGAGCCCGGCTCCGCTGACGTCCTCTCCCAGTGCACACGCATGTCGCACGCTCCGCAAATGCCCCCGTCCTCGTCCAAAGCTGTTGCGTATTTCCCCCCCTCCTCTTCCCCCTTAACGAGAAGAAAACTCGACTGGATTTAATATATTTCCTTGGGGTCGAAAGAAACTCCTGCCTGCTGGATCTGGTTTAGGCGCCCGACAGACAAGGTAGATTAAATGGGAAAAGCTTGGGGAGCAGCAGCAACAACAACCGAAAAATCCTTCCTCTGCTGAAGGGGGTGGGGAAAAAGGAAGGAGTTCACGCTTCATTTTGATATCCTGTTTTTGGCCTTTATTTTCCTGTGTTTTCTGCCTTGCGTAGTTTAGCTGTCCTTTGTGTTTCTCCCCCTCTTGGCCGAAATGCCGTTTGTATGGACGTAATCGTGGAGGTTGAAGAAAGAATCTGGGGAGATCGAAAGTTTTTAAGCTCCTCGGGCGCAGAAGTTTCTTTGTTCGTATTGAACTGAAACTGCTCGACTCTGTGACTGTGCTGCTTCAGCTCCTTCCCTTCGAAACGATTGCTAATCCTGCAAGTAGAATTAAGTTCTCAGGAAATAAGAAAGTTCTAAAGGAGGTAATTTTTTTATTTAATCGAAAGATCTTGAGGCTTGGTGCTCCCTGTATCTGCCGTTTCTTTTTTGTCTTTCATCTTGTTTTCTGGAATATCGGTCAGTGTTTAGCCGGTCGTCTTCAAAATAGCTGTTAAATTTATTTATAAAAATGTGCCCTCGTAGTCCTCTGTAAATGTTGCAATTTTTCCCTTCGACTGCTGCCACCACCTCTTCCTTCCCTCTGCCCCCTCTCTGTCCTCAAGATGATGAGTTGGACTGCGTATTTTTCTTCAGCTTGTATAGGAGAGGTCTGTATTGTATTTTGATCCTTGTACAAGTTTATCTTAAAAATCTCCGTTTAAAAAAAAAAAGCTAGCTAGTGGTCTGACTTATTAAAAGTATACGTAGTTGAACCTCTGAGTTAAGGTAGCCTTGTTTGGTTTTGGTGACCACTTTCTCCTTTATCCTTTTTTTTAAAGGAGTTCTGCTTGAAGCCGTTGGAGGGGAAACTAAATGCGAAGTTTTGGTGTAAGGTTTTGTACTGCTGGTGCTTGTTATGTTATGCCAACTAACTAGTTGCATGTAGTGAAAGCAGTATTGCTTACCACAGACTCATTTCACATGCCTCGGAGGCAATTATTGGTTAGTTCTTTTGTGAAGGCAAGGAATTTCTCATATTGTGAACATTCAAAATGAGCCAGAAGCCATAGCTCTGTGCTAGCTTATTTAAATTTTTGTTCCTGTTTGACAAACTGAAAAGCAGCATGTTGGTCAGATAGGATGTGCGTGCTTCAGTCTCTCAAGTGTCTGAGATGTATTGGTATTTGTGAGACGTGGACAAAGTAATTTCTATGCAAAAATTTTTAACACTCCTATGTATGTAGTTCTTTAACAGCATCAAGTAACATAGTGTATGAGGAAAAAGTTATTAATCCAGCTCCAGCTGTTTGATATAGTGTGAGGAAAAATGTTAACATTTAACTGACCTAAAGTGTCTTCTGTGGCTGATAACAAGTAAATGATTTAGCTTACAATTTATAGACTTACCTTTCCAGGCAGCAATAAAGGTTATTCTTAGTAGGCATCTGAAAGGGCTGAACAAAATAAATGGCAGTGAACTTTGGTTTCCTTATATGGCTGATGCTTGGCAGAAAAGCAATGAAGTCTAAATAGAGTAATCTTTTTACAAAGAATGATCACTTTCCAAAGCAGTGTTTCAGTCCTAATGACTTGAGATTCTTGGGGGGGAATTGTAGCAATGCATGACAAATTTAGTTGTAAACCACTATGTTCTTAATGGATGCAATCTTTTGTTTCTTTTCAGACCTTTTGTGTTTCTCATGATGCACTTGATATTTTTCAATGTGTAGAAGAATAGATCCTTGTAGTGGAGCCACAACTTTTTACATCAGTGTTTTGTCACCATGGTAGCTATGGATAAGGCCATTTTTAATGATGAAAGTGTAATTCAGTACTGCTTTTACAGCTAATGGTTATATCGTAGAATACCATTCATGTCATTAACATAGTTTAGGAGTTATGAAGGAGTGTATTCTTTCTTGAGATCAGCAGTCTCAACTAAAAATCAGGCTGACATTGATATTCATATTAGGAATAAAATGATTTAAGTACACATATGGTAGCTCATGTTGTTTGAAATAACACTTTCATAGGTACGTGTCGATTGCTTGGGGAAACATTCTTTTGACCTGGCTGTTCCTTGCTCATGAATTAAATTAAACTCATGTAAACATTGGTAATTTTAAGTAGGTATGCTTGCGATCAAAGAGCTAGAAGTTACAGCATATGGCATACTATGGAATATGATTATCATATTAGTATAAATATGAATAGATTTGTCTTATGAATAAGCTGCCCAGTGGATAATGTTTGGTAGAAATGTAGTGCTCAATAGGGTATCCATTTGCACATCACATTCATATAGAATTGATTAGGGGACTCCATGGAGAAAGTGCTATTGATTGAAAGTTGCCTAGTGTATTAAGCTGGTGGTGTAAGAAAACAGTGTTGTGATTTGTCCTCAGTGGAATTTGTTTGTGGTCCTAGGCACAGAGCACCATGCTTGGAACATCAAGGCTACGGGAAGGCTTGCACATATGTAACATATGTTAAAGGTAGCATGTTAGCGTAGGTTCTTGTGGTGGGTTGACCCTGGCTGGACACCAGGTGCCCACCAAAGCTGCTCTATCACTCCCCCTCCTCAGCTGGACAGGGGAGAGAAAATATAAAGAAAAGCTCGTGGGTTGAGATAAGGACAGGGAGAGATCACTCACCAATTACCATCATGGGCAAAACAGATTTGACTTGGGGTAAACTAATTTAATTCATTACCAATCCAATCAAGAGTAGGATAATGAGAAATAAAATAAAATCTTAAAACACCTTCCCTCCACCCCTCCCTTCTTCTCGGGCACAGCTTCATTCCTGAATTTTCTACCTCCCCCCCCCAATGGCACGGGCAGATGGGGAATGGGGGTTGTGGTCAGTTCATCACACATTGTCTCTGCTGCTCCTTCCTCTTCAGGAGGAGGACTCCTCACACTCTTCCCCTGCTCCAGCATGGGGTCCCTCCCATGGGAGACAGTCCTCCATGAACTTCTCCAACATGAGTCCTTCCCACGGGCTGCAGTTCTTCACGAACTGCTCCAGCATGGGTCCTTTCCACGGTGTGCAGTCCTTCAGGAACAGACTGCTCCAGCGTGGGTCCCCCACAAGGTCACAAGTCCTGTCAGCAAATCTGTTCCAATGTGGGCTCCTCTCTCTCCATGGGTCCACAGGTCCTGCCAGGAGCCTGCTCCAGCACAGGCTTCCCATGGGGTCACAGCCTCCTTTGGGCATCCACCTGCTCTGGCATGGGGTCCTCCACAGGCTGCAGGTGGATATCTGCTCCACCATGGACTTCCGTGGGCTGCAGGGGGACAGCCTGCCTCACCATGGTCTTCACCACAGGCTGCAGGGGAATCTCTGCTCTGGCACCTGGATCACCTCCTCCCCCTCCTTCTTCACTGACCTTGGTGTCTGCAGAGTTGTTTCTCTCGCATATTCCTACTCCTCTCTTCCAGTTGCAGTTTCTGTTGCGTGGTAACTTTTTCCCCTTCTTAAATATGTTGATCACAGAGGCACTACCACTGTTGCTGATTGGCTTGGCCTTGGCCAGCAGCAGGTCTGTCTTGGAGCCAGCTGGCATTGGCTCTGTCGGACATGGGGGAAGCTTCTAGCAGCTTCTCACAGAAGCCACCCCTGTA
>JANHGO010002279.1:0-30653 GCA_024606505.1 Aquila spilogaster
TAATGAGATAGCCCAGGGAGTGTCCCAGTAGGTTACTTGCAGACCTCCCACATCAAAAGGAGCAGCTTTGCCCCTTCTGAGCCTGCCGTCCTCTAGATCTCTCTGCTGGCCCTCGCTTTCCATCGGGCCACTTCTTGCCTCACTCCTCCCCCTTCTTTTGGGTTCTTAGTCAACATTAACTTCGGCTGCTGAAATTCAAAAGTTGTTAGTTTTTAATTTGGTTTCTCTTTGAGAAGCCTACACAATGGCTTGCGAGGATTTTATAGAAAGAGAAGCCACCACCGTTACCCTCCTCCCAGAGCCTCAAAACAAAGCGAAAGAACAAGGAAAAAAATTTAGGCAGAGGAGGGAGAAACGAGGAAATAAAACTTAACTCTCCCTCTTTCTCTTTTCCCTCTCTCCGCACCACAAAAAAAGAGAGGAATGTTTCTCTCATGCAGAGTTTGGTTACAAAGCAGTGGGCTCTGCTGGTACAACTGGGTCTTTTATCTGCTGCACCCAAAGAAGTGGAGGAGGGGGAGAAACAGTGGATCGATTGATAAATGAAAGTCTGTTATTCAAGTGTGATTTAAAGGGTTGATTATAGGTCTGTGGAAAAGGTTGTTTAACAGTTTCTCTTTGTAGGGGGGAAAAACTCAATGTACGTTTGGTTTAAAATGAGGTTAGGTGGCAAGTAAACATTCTTGTAATAATACGGCTATCTTTGCAAAATGGTCAGGAAATGGATATTCAGGATTACATCATTAAAGTGAGACATACATCAAAGTAAATGCAAGGCCATCTCAAATGATCCTTTCAAAATAAAAAAAATCCTGGAGTTGTTCAATTGTACTTTTGAAATTCTGTAGCAAAGAGAAAGGGAGAGCTGATGAGGAATTACTTCGGATACATTTCAGATCTCTCAGATGTAACAATGGTGATAAGTGCCCTCATTGCTGTCTGGTTTAAGGCTTGTGTTCTTGGACAGAGAAGTAAAAACTGACGAGAAATCAAGATGAGACCTTCTGAAAAGGCGTAAGTGGCATGCTAACAGATCCTGCCTGTGACCTTTATGAACCCCTTCATTTCAGAAAGCTGGAAGTTTGAGATGGGGTTCATGAATTTCAAGCATTCCTCTCATTCAGTTCTACTACAGCGAATTTCAATCATCTGTTAATTCCAAACAGTATTGAAGCAATAGTGTGTGCATATATATAAGTAGACTAGTTTACATATGTACACTTATGTTGGATCAGATATTCTTGGTCCCATTACTACTTTCTTTCAAATCCTTTCATAAAGTTTGTCTGCTCCTCAGTGACTGAAAACCCCAACCCAAAGCCACAAGCCCAGACTAGTTGAGTCATCACAGTGGAATGACTAAAAAGCCACCAATGTTCTGCAAACGTTATTTGTATTTAGTAGTTCAATCTGGGGCAGATTCCCCTGGCAGCGAGTGGTAGGAGGTGGTAGTAGGTATCTGCCTAGCAAATGATCACCTGAGGAGGTGATGGGTTTATGGTGCCCTTGGGACAAAGGAGGGTCCTTCTGCTTGTTGATGAAATCTTGAGTTATTCTGCACGTGGTGTCGGAAGCGCATCAATAGCCCTTTCCCAAAAGCCTGCGGTATCGTGGTTTTGGCCGATCTTGCTTGCTCTCAGTGCCTGAGGTGGAACATCTACTTGAAAATTATTTTTCTTTCCAGTGGTTGGCAGAAATACCTATGCTCCTCCCTGGAGGGAACAGCAGCACGGTTGGCCTTTGCCGGTGCAACAGGTTCACAGTGAAGAGCTTCCTGGGACAAGTCAGCGGCCTTTCTGGTGACACACTGTAAGCGTTGAACTGTCTCTACTGAGCCTTGGGGGCCGCTTCCAACTTTGTGGAAAAAATCCTGAGATAATCTGAAGGGTTGGAGGCTTTTGTCTTTAGGGAGTAGAATAAACCTTCTACAAAGATGCACCTTGCAGGAGCATTGGCTACAGCTGTCAAAGTGCACAGGACCAAAATCGTGAAATTAGAATGAAGATTTTTATTGGTCTTGTAAATTGGTGAGGAGGCCTTGCAGGGCCTGTCTCAGTTCTCCTCTTATTGCATGCTGAGAGCTGCTGCTTACCTTTTCCTGGTGATCTGGAATGGGCTGCCCAGCTGCAGTGAGGGAAGGCAGAAAGTGGGCAGTTAGGCAGCCCCTCCCTGTACCCTGTCTCTGTTATCTGAAACAGCTATCCAGGTAGAAGCACTTAAATGGCATTTATTTAATAAGTTACTTTCTGCTGGCCAGTATTGCTGTAATGAAGTTGTAACTAGATCAGGGAGGAAGCAAATGCCAGATTTGGTTTGGTAACTTGTCTTGCAGGGAAGAGAGAAAAAGGCAGAATAAGCTGAGTGGTTTCCAAGAAATCTATTTTTAAATAGGTCTTTCTCAAACTGTAGTCACAACAACAATCTTTGCTGTAGTTAATGGGCTGTCAGTGTATCCTTCATTTGAATGACTGTTTTCTGAATCAGAAGTTAAAGGCACGGTGGTGTTGTCACTGGGTCAGTGGCAGTAAGTTTAACAAAGGACCTTGAAACCACAGTGAGGAGCCATCTCTGATGACTTGAAAGTAATTGCAAGGTCAAGAGAACAACAAACAGTGTCACTGGTGTGGCTAAGGAGCATGTTTATGGCAGCCAAGTCTTGAACTTCCCTTTCCCAGTGCATCATGCTCAATCTTACAGCGAGTTTTTCAATTGTTTATTGCCTTTAAATGATAGATCAACAGAAAAAAATCCAAAAGCAGGTTGTAGAAGAGTGCCGTTAGAGAAGTGTGACAGAGCTTTAAGTGATGCTTGCACTGGATTTGTGTAAAGATCAGAGCGCTGCCACCAGCGTGCCATGAGGTTAGCAGAGGGTTCAACCGGAGGTCCTGCAGCAGGAAGCTCTCCTCAACTCCTGTGGATATTCTGCTCCTTGAGGCACATAACCTTCAATGCTTGGAGGATAGCAGGGTGGCTGTCATCTCTTTGACAGCACTCAACAGTATTTTTTTTTTCCTCTTGGTAGTCATTCTTAATTAAAAATTATTCCATATCAATTTTTAATGCTGATTTCCCACCAGTGTTTCATCTTCAATGCACTGTTAGAAGACTGGAGTGTTTCAGAAAAGTTAGACAGCTTCCCTTAGTGGGGTTTGTTTTTTTCCTATCCAGAAGGTAAGAATGTGTAATTGCTTCCCAGCTCTGGATGTTCCCTTGGACATCCAAATTGCATCTCTAGTCTCTTAGTATTAATAGTGGTGGGTGGTCCTAAGTAAATGGGATCCTATTCCATGCTTCTGTCATCTGGAAAGTTAAACCTCACATCTGATGGCTCAGGTCTACCTAAACCTCACAGCAAGGCACAGTACGGCATGGAGCAACTGGACGGGTTTAGTAGTGACCACATCAGCACCTTGGAGGGAGGGAATTTGCTTGCATCTGAGGATGCAATTAGACAACTTCACTGAACTTCTACTGTTCCTTGCACATACCAGTAGAGATTTATAGATTTCCTTTTTTTCAGTTTACACTTTCCGATGAAATAGATTCATGATACAATGGTTCAGGAAAGCTGTTGTGCTGAGTTATGAAGCTGGCATGGAGCTTGGAATCCACTCTTGGATTCTGTATGTCATGGCCTTTTGCAGTGTTCCTTGCAAAGAGATGAAGTTCTTACCTCTTGGGGTATCGAGCTCAAGTGAGAGTTAACTGGATGAAATAAGTTTTAAGTGGGTGATGCTTAGCTGGTAAGTGTATGTGCAGCAGCAGAGATACGCAGCTAGAAATAGAAAATATAGGGAGTGGCAAATGCATGGTAGGCATGATGTATGTTTCAAATAGGGTTACAGGAACGTAATGTCTGTTTTTCTAGAGTCAATACTACCTCAGCTATAGTAACTGACTTGTTTCTGCTGAGCCTGCAGATCATCCCCTACCAAGAGATAGTTTAGCTTAACCATGTGGGTTGCAGTGGCTGGGCCCAACAAGGTGGACTGGAGCTGATGCTCTGTCTTTCAGTTAGACCCTCCATTCTTTGGCATGTTATAACCTGACATTTAACATGATCTTAACACAGGTTTTTTGTACTCAGTCTCTTTGCGTGGTTTAAAATTCATTTCCAGGCTGTGATCTAATGGCAGTAATTACCTCAGAAGTGTGTATGGTATGGGGTATGTTTATTTTTGTTACAGCCAAGGCAAATGATTCCAGGCCTTGGCTTCACTTCAGGGCTCAGTTCTGTTGGGAGAGCCAAAAACAACATCTACCTTTGCAATCTGGCAAGCAGATCCTAAATACCTTGTGCAAATGTTTGATTTAATGTTACGAAGGGTGGTGAAAGCATGAGAGCAAAGCCCTCTGATGTTGCAGTGGATGACTGGAGTGCAAATTGTTTACTGACTGTTGTGGAGAAACCCAGCTTTGTCAATATACAATACAATAACTACCACTCTCTATTACCAAATGGTAGTTTGCTTGCTAATTCTTCTGAGTTTCCACTGCGCTTTGTGGGCAATTTTGCTAATGTTGGCTGCATCATGAAAGTCTTGAGTAGCAATGTACCTGTAAGATTTGTCTTCGTGTAGGTTTAGGTAACTGGAGGAATAACTCAGCCTGGTATTACACAAAAATGTGTAATCGCATGCTTGGAGCTCAGGTCATGTTTCCAAACTTAGCTATTCCTGCTTGAAGTATTTCTTGGTAGAAGTCTCTGGTGAGAGAGTAGCAGATGAACTGGGAAGCAATCTATTTTATCCCCCTGCGTACTCTTCACACGGGGTAAATTCAGAAGCTTAGGCTTTGTAAAGACAGTGTTCCTTTGCTGCTTTTTCCAAGGTGGGGAAGACTCTAAATAAAGAATTGCAATTGCAAGTTCTTACCCATATCTGAAAAGAACTCCCCAGCAGGTGCCTGAATAGAGAAGCTAAGTGATGGTTACCCTGCAGCTGCCACAAGTTTCTGCAGGAACCAGGAGCGTTTAGTACATCTTAAGTACATGAAAGGAAGTTCTAGCCTACTTCAAACATCATTTTCATGATGCTCATGACTTAACGACATTTTGTCTGGATGCAAGAGACTTTCAAATCCTCACAACCGCAGAAAAAAGACATATTAATGCTTTAAAATTTTGCTTTCTCCTGCTTTCCAGCAAGAATAATCATGTTATCTTAATTTTAACGTATTTAAACCTCTCCAGCGTAGGTAGAAGCTGATCTGAGATTTTACAGGGAAAGAGATCAAACTCTGTCTCCTTGAATAGAAAATGCTGTTTTAATGTTTTTGTGTTTTCTGGCTTTCTCGCTTGACTTCACAATCTAATTTCTCTGCTACCAGAGATCCTCTTAGTCACATCTGCTTTAAAAATTTAAAGGCAGTATCTATATACATGTAAAACAATATGGTTGAGTGTGTGTTCATATGTATGTGTTAGAGGAGGGCGTATGCATATGCACTCAGTCTTACCAAATGAGAGGAGATGAGGAGACAGTGGTGATAAATGAGAAGGTGAATTATTTTTTCAACAACTGTGAATCTTTACGCAAAGGATGAAATTTTAAGGAACTGTCTTAGCACATACAGAATTACTGAAAATGATGTGAAGAGCATATTTTTATTTGAAATACAATTTGTAGAGCCCTTTAGGAGTCTCCTACTCTTTACTGTTCTTCATTTCAGATGAAAGTTACTATGGCTGATAATGTCAAGCTTTACTTTCACAATTAGGAGCGTCATAACTATTTATTTAGACCACTGGAAAAGACTGATGAGCTAAGGGACAGCATGTAGCCTGTGTAAAACAGTAAAATAGAAGTGTGAAACTAAATTTCATCATGGTAGAGATACTGGTATCCCTTGAACTGAGAATTTATAGGGATGGAAAAATGGAAACTCAGTTGGTTCACATCCTGGACCTTGAGTTATTTGGTATTTCTGTGGTGATACTCATATTGCTTCCACTCCATTGAACAATTGAGCACTTCCTAAGAATGTAAAAGTAGCAATAATCTTCAGTGCTTTCATTTTTCTCCTCCTAGCCAACTGGAGCGGTAGGTATTTACTTAAGTCTTTGTATTTCTATGTAATTTATCGAAGCTTGTTGCAATCTAGGAAGAGTTTTGCATTTATTATTGAAGGTGGTGCAGACTAGCAATATTCTGAAGGCAATGAGAAAGAAATTTGATTCTCTCAGAAATGAGATCTTTCTGTTCATATCCAAGGCGCTGACAACACTCACATTTTCTGCATCATGATGACTGCATGACATTGCTTGGTGAGACAGGACCACGTGTACCGTGGAGTGGGAAGACAGACATTACAAACAGTCTGTATTTAGTTGGGAAGTCACTGCAAAGAACAGAGCTTCTAGCTGTTGCGTTTGTCTCAATTTCAATTACTGTTATGTAGATCCTATTACTTTCAGGCTTTCCAGATTGTGCTGTTGGAGTCCTAGGTATAATTCATTTCAGTTTGTGCTAGTTGTAGTTATATTTATTCTGGATGCTTGTGGGAAGTGGTCAGAAACCTACAAGCACCCAAACGAAGCTCCTGCTAGATCTAGATTTGAATGACAGCTTGAACATTATAAAAAATAAAACTCAGCTTCACTCATGAGATCAAAAGTAATATCTTTAAAGTTGTAATTTAGCCTGTTAAACAGCGGGCTGCTTGTAAAGCTTTCAGCTGTATTGTAGGCTTGTGCATCTGGGATGCAGTGGAAGACCTGACATCTTCTGAAAGACAGAGCCTGGTGGGACTGAGCTGTAGATTGTTACCAACCATTAACACTGTGAGATTCACAGCTTTCACTTGTTTCTCCCTAATATTTTGAAACTACTGTAGTTAAATATGAGTAATTATTTTATCCTTATATTATCTGAGATGCAAAAATGAAAAGCAAGTCTTTTAAACATGATTTCTTCAGCAAAATCATAATGAATTGAAAAAGTAAAAAAGGAAATCTACTGTGTTGTAGGTGAGAATTTAAATACTTGAATATGTCAGAAAAGACATTTGAAGACATATTAGCACACAGGCAGGAAACATTCCTTAGTAGCATTTTTCTTCTTTTAGTTCCACTTACCTCCATGTGAAATAGAGACCCTCTCAGTGCTGCTCTCAATCAAACCCTGATCCCAAGGCTTACTCTATTGCAGCTTCTAGTAGTAGTAATAAACCCCCAAATTTAGCTAGGTCCTACATTTTACTAATGGCCTACCCATTTAAGAAGTCACTCATTTGAAGTCTCAAAAACTGTACTTAACAAAATGCAAAACAATTTGGAAAAGTTCTCTGCAAGGCAGAATTTTCTGAGGCGTCCTGAGAGTGTTAGTAGTTGGTCTTGAATAGAGAGTGGAGATGGCTAAGTGGGAAAAAATAGAACAGCACAAACCAAGGTTGGTTAGCATTGATGCAGAAGTGATTACCTTTCTTAGACATGAGTTTTCCTTGTTTTCATTTAATCCAGACAAGCTTTTGAAGGTTAACATGCTCCTTCTGCATGAAACTGAAGCAGCAGATTTAAATGGGAACAGAATAGATGCTTGCAACATAACGGAATTACAATGATAAATGGGATGATTTAGAGTGAGAGGAGGTGTGCGCGGAAAAGGTCAGAATCTGGGAAGAACTCAAGGCCAGCTTAATGTGCTTGTTTCCCCAACTATTGCTTCCCAGCAGATTCCACAGAGATCATTAAAGTTGGTGAGTACTGAGTTATTCAAAACATTATGGACATCTGTAAACTTATTTATCCGGAAAAAAATTATATATTTTTCCTTAACGTTCACCGGTAGCTGAGCCAAGCTTGTTTCAAGTGAGGAGGACTTGTGAAATCAAAGATTTACTTAATTTTCATTGCTGCACATAAAACATCTGACAGTATTTGCCAAGAAAACTAAAATGCCTCTCTTTGTTTGTACAAGCCGAAGGAAAAGTACAGTGTATCCGTCTGCAAATGAACATCAAAGCACTTTTGCAAAATCAAGGATGGTGACATATATTTGGAGAAACAGTATGAGAGCTGCTTGTCAGAGAGTGATGGGGGTCTCTGCACTTACCAAGCATAATCCCGATTGGAGCCACATCTTTTCTTTCTTCTCTTTATTATCACTTAGTGGTTAACATTTGTTGACGAGTAGGATTAACAGCACATTTTCAATGACATTTAGCTCTTTTAACAAGCTCTCTGCTGTCAAAGGTGGCTGGCCTGAAAAAAAAGAGAAAAGTCATTAAGCAAACAAATCTTTGCCAAGAGTTGATGCTAAACATACCATCACCCTGTGTGAGTTATTCACTGTACATGAAATTTATTCCACAAGACTGTGACCTTGGTGTTGATTAACCAGAAATCCCTTCTTCTTCTGTCATTATTAACAGCTTTTGGTGCCTCATGTGGCCCCTCTTTCTTGCTTTCAATTGTTCCTTTTTAAGCATCCATTAAGGATGACTTAGTTATGTATCACTTATTTTGTAGTTCTGCTCTTTGGTGTATCCTTGTGAGGCACAGAGGCTCATTTTTATGGGGCAGCCAGTTATAGAATCTAGAAGCATTAAGGCTGGAAAAGACCACTAAGACCATCCAGTCCAACCCCCAACCCATCCCACCATGCCCACTGACCATGTCCTTCAGTGCCACATCTACTCTCTTCTAGAACACCCACTGGGACAGTGACTGCATCACCTCGCTGGGCAGCCTGTGGCAGTGCACCACTGCTCTTTCTGAGAAGTTTTTCCTAATATCCAACCTGATCCTCCTCTGGTGCAACCTGAGGCCATTACGTCTCCAACCAACAGGAGCAGAGATGCTGCTCGTAGACAGAAGAGCCCCTGCTCGGATCAGTTTCTTCGCTACTTGTAAGGGGAAAGGGAGCGCATGATGGCTCTTCTCCATTTGCTCAGGTTCAGAAGGGCCTCTCTGTAGCTGTAGGAGATGGAGTATCAGTAGGTTGCCCTTAGGTCACTTGGTTTTGAGTGGATCCCAAATATGGAAAATGGTTTAAATCCACCTCCAGCTCCTTGTAAACACAGGATCAGAGAGAGAACTGAACCTTTTTGGTGCCTGCTGCTAAGCGTGAAACCGTTTATGGAACAGGAACACTGCAAGTATTCACTTAGGCCCGCAATTTCTGAAAGAAAAAAATGAAGGAAAGAAAACTCCACCAAAATAAAAGCTGGGTGTGTTTTATCAGATTCTTTTAGGGTGAAGTCACACAATGATAAATGGAATAGACTGGGGGAATTATAAACTGAACTTTCTGTAAAGCCTGGTGTGATTAGGTTGCATTACAGAACGTAGCTGGCACCTCATCCTATGAAGAAAGCCTGGCTGCCCAAGTCTTTGTAGTGACTGGCAAAGATTCCCTCAGCACTTTGCAATTTCACTGTTAAACTCCCATTTTTGGCAGCCTCTTGGCACTCTCCCTTAGAGTGGGACATCAGCTTCATTGCCTCTGCACAGAAAGCCTTCAGGATCAGTGCCCTGGGAATGGTTGCAAGACAGTGTAGGTGCGGTAATGATGTGTTTCTCAGGCAGTCACCAAGCTTATGAGTTTTGCAAGCAAGGCAAGGTGTGGGTACTGTGAAGTGATGGTTAACCTTGAGCCTTAGGACCCAGATCCCTGCTAAATGTGCTGTAAAGACCAATATGGAGATATTAATTCCTTATGGGCATTACTGGGATGCTGTTGGCGGTTTTACCTCCATGATACATATAACACCGTTAGAGATGGGAATTGTATTAGTCCTGGCATACTGATGCATTGCTAGAGTGTTAATGCTTGGATCAGGATGAGGAGGAGGAGGATGTGAGTGGGTACAGAGGAAAACCAGTTTCTCATTTAGACCGCAAAAATAAACATTTAATGTTTCAGCAAGAGTACACAGAACAGCATACTTTGCAGGGAACGCTAACAGCCTTTCACAGTTGCAATCAGAGTAGAACTCAGCAAGTCAAATGCAAAATTATGAGATCACATGAAAAGCGTGCAGAAGAACTCTGTAACTGGAATGACATTGTAGATCTGGAAAATTAATGTTCTCAAAGCGTTTTCCTTTTGTCACAATAGATCTGTTTATTAAATGCTTTGATTTTGACCAAGGTACAGTCTTTTTCCTGCAAATGCCTCAGTGAAAAATTTCTGACCAGGTTTGACCCGGATCGAGTTAGTTAATGTTTGAATAAATCAGTATGTACTCTAATTTCTTAAAAGTTTTCAGGTTACTTTGCTCACAGAATTTTTTTACATTGAGCACTGGCTTATTTTGAGCTTTATTCTCCATCGATGTATGTAAAAGCTAGTTCTACACAGTCTGTTACTGTTACTGTTTTTAACCTTCAAACAGCTCAATTTATCCGATTTTCCTATGATTTTCTCTGCTATGTGTGGTGTCATAGTATACCATCATCATACTAATGAGACAGGAATTATTGGAAGGAGGAAGAGATGTTGTTTCACTGAAAAATATACTGCAGCGTCTCCAGCTAAGACCAAACTGGTCACCTCTGTTATCTCTTGCTTTCTGTTGACAAAAAGGGCTGGGACTTTGCTGCTGGTGCTTTCCCCTGCAGGTCAATCCTAGAAACAACTGTTGTTTTTCTCTGTAGTATTCTGGGAATCAAAGATAACGACCTGCTGCTCCATTAAGAGATCTAGAAAACCCAGCAACATGTTTAGTAATTGGTTATTTGGAGTCCCAGAGTGGTTGTGGTGGGAAGAGACCCCCAGGTCCATCTGACCCAACTCCCTGCTCAAGCAAGAACACCCAGAGCAGGGTGCCCAGGACCATGCCCGGGTGGTTTTTGAGTAACTTCTTTATAGATGTAGACTGGGTAGGGAGGATGTCACTCTTTTTTTTTACACATCTTTCTCAGCATCTGCTTTCCCCAGCCACTTGGAGTAGCCAGTTGTCAATTGCGTGATACCACACTGATGCTGAGGCTCCCTTTGGGATGCTGCTGTAAGGCAGATGCAGTCATTACCATCTCTTCCTGGTGATCTGGACCCTGTCACTGAACTTCTTATAACACTTGTATCTCTGGTGGCAATGGGACATCACAGTGTACTGTTAAGTGGTTGATTTGGTTTGGGTACTGTCTTATCTTCCCTGACTAGAGGCATTCCTTCTCGACCTTTCTTTCTCAGTAGATGAGTGGTGGTGAGGATGGAAGAAACATAGAATTATTAAGGTTGAAAAAGATCTGTAAAATCATCTAGTCCAACCATCAAACACATCCCCACCATGCCCACTAAAACCATATTTAGTGGTCCCATCTAACCTTGCCTGGATTTAACAAGCGAGAGTCTCTGCAGTGAAAAAAAAGAGAAAAGGAAAAATAGAGAAACCACTGCATTTAGCCATTCTTAGCTTGAAATGTGCATTAAACTGGGCACACATGGGTAGAAATAGATATGGGCTGCAAACTTATGTGACAGTACTGGCAGATGTACTATTCTATTCAGCGGTTAGAGAACTAGATCTCAGTTTAGATATGTGAATGATATAATTGGGCAAATGTCTGTAGTGTTGGGCCAAGGACGAGTTTCATGTGGGAAGGAGCTGCAGGTACACTGGTTTCCGCAGAAGGGAAACTCGATGTGTGGCCTAGAAGAGACCTGTGGCATGGTCTAGCATGTCTCCCTATCAGTCTCTTTTGGGAGATGAGATGAACTCGTAGCACCTAAATATGTCCCTAATGTGGCTTTTAGGGGTAGAAAATATCTTTAAAATCTCCCCTGGAAATTTTGGGGAAAATAATTTTGCTGTTCAGTTCTGGCTGAAGCAGCAGTAATGAGATGTTTTCCTTGCTCTGAGAGAAGTATAACGGCAGTCCAAAGTTCAGTCCCAAATTCCTGCTGGCTGCAGTGGGATTGCATACATGCATCTAAGGCAAGTACTGACAGGAATACTACTAGGAAAGATGTGATGATTTTTCAGGCTTTCTTTCCATAAGGTAGAAGAGAATAAGCTGAGCTGTATCTATGTTAGCTATGTCTGCTATATCAGAATTAGCAGTACTGTTGATACACTTAATGTTTTTAATGCCTGTTATGGCCTGGTATAATTGGCTTCCTTCTGGTGTGTGTGAGTGAGGAAACTTGCAGCCTGCATAGAACACAGCCTGTGTGGCATCGGCTCCCCTGTTGATTTAGTTTCATTTTCTGTTTTTCTGGCTTGCTCAACTGCCTGTAACAGCATTAAAGTGTTCTTCTGATCTTTGTCTCCATGTGTTCACAAAATGCACTTTTTGAAAGCCTTCATGCCAAAGGGACGTTCTGACTGAAAGGCAGCTCTTGGATTTGTTTCAAAAGCCACTGGCAAGTTTTAAACTTCAGTGAGCCTTGTTTATAATAACCTCTAGTGACAGAGCCATAGCATTGGGATTGGATTGGATTGGATTGGATTAGATTAGATTAGATTAGATTAGATTAGATTAGATTAGATTAGATTAGATTAGATTAGATTAGATTAGATTAAACAGACCGAATTAAAGCTCCCAGAAATTATTTACTTGTGGTATTGACATTCTACCTTGAAGCAGGAGGTAATGAAAGTTTCATGAGAGAGTCTGCGGTCCCAGGAAGTCTGGTTAGATGTGCCTCCCTTCCACCATCTACCCTACATTAGAGAATTTTTAATCTGGTGATTGGAAGCATAGCATATGATAAATTCATAACTTGGTGAAAGTATTTGTCCATGGAATTTGTTAACACTCCTAATACCTTTACTTAATCTTAGGGCTTCTGGACAACTTTCCCCTGCTCATCCACATTGCACCTGATATGCTAGAAACATACTACGTGTGTTGAGTTTTCCCTCTTGCTGTTAATGAGTTGCTTTGTCAGATACCCAGGGAACTGCGGATCCGTTTACGTGATGCTTCTCAGCAATTTCATGCATACTTGCTGAGAACTTAATACAGAAAGTTGTTCAGTAGAAGAACACGCAAATCCTGCCTTGGACTGCAGGTCTAGATGAGCACCTGTTGTTACCATTCATACTGTGCTGTTTGAGAATGAGCTCTTTTCTGGTGAACTGTTGCCCAGAGGTGTTCAGACTTGAGCAACCAGAGAACTACATTGTTGTGCTTCCCTCAGACTCCAAAGAACTAAATTGCTGAAATAGGCATTAGGCTGACACACATTGTCCCTGCAGGAGCAGTCTCAAAAAATTGAGATTAATACATCCTCTGGCCTCCTACTCATTCACAGTTAAAACTTGCGTCTGTGCCAAGATCTTGCCTAGCAGATTAAAATAATCTCTCTACTTCTGTTGCCTGTCACATTGTCCCCTGCCATTCGCCAAAACTTGTTTGCCAAAATGGATTTCCTTTCCCACAGCTCAAGATAATTGACATTTTTCTGTTTGAATCCATCTCTTGGCTTAGTGAGCCTTAACAAAGCCGTATTAACCTGCGATATCTTCATCTTCCAAGTCAAGAATCTTCTTAGTGCTTCAACTGCTTTCACTTAATTCTTAATCTCATTTCCTTACCATTCTTGCTTCTAGCTGTTTCCAATTTCTATGCCTGTTTATGTGGCTCTAGCTGAATAGCGATTGGCCTAATACTGCTGTCCAGCCACATCATATATACACAACTTTCAGTTTTTAAAAAGTAGGAAGTCTTGCAGTGGAATTTGGAGGAGAGATATCAAAACCGTTTGCTAAAACCACCACTTCTAGAAAGCACTTGTAGCTTGCTGTTTCCTCTAATGGCTGTCTTCCCAAATTACTTTTTTGACTCCTGTGCACATCTTGCCTGGTTTTGTCTCAAGTAGTTAAGATTATGTGTGTCCAGTTCAGTGGATTTCTTTTTCTCCTAATCTTGAACAGGATGATTTTAAGATATCTTGTCTGCAGAGTGTTGATGGTGAGGGTTCTGCAAGTGAAGAAGAGGGAATGTTACTGTCTGATGAAGGAGTTGGTGGTTACAAACTCTTGAGAGTGAGTGATGATCCTTTTAAACCTGCAAAAGAAGTGGAAAGGCTGATCTGGAACAAGATGCCAAGACCTGAAGGATTTAATTGTTCTACTGATTTGTACCTGAAGAAGTTAGAACTCACCCACATAAGAGGATGGTACTTTGTTGCTGAGAAATATCAGTGCTAGTGAAAAGCAGCAGAAGTATATTTTTGCTCTCCAGGAGAGCCAAGAAATTGCAACATTGAAGTCTTCTGAGAGCTGACTTTGGGAGCAAGTGATTTTGGGAGAGAATAAATCCACTGAATTATGGTTGCACATATTAACTGCTGTCTGCTTGATGTGTCAACTATTACTTAATTCAAGCTACAAGTTTAAGTGAACTGTGGACATTGCCAACTTGTGGGCACTTTGGTTTGAATGCCATTTTCTGAATGACATTGTCTTTGACACCCGAACTTTATCTGGTGACCAGCTTTCTGGAGGCTTATTTGAGATGATCTTTTCCTTCTGGAAAAGTTCATGACGGTTTTAAGGACATAAATTGCTATTGAACCATTCATTTATCTACAGAAAAGACATGCCTACCACTGATGACAAGGTGGAGATACGAAGGGTTGACCTTTTCTGTGTCAATAAAAACAAATTGCGTTTTAAGAGAAGCACTTTAAGCAAGAAATGCATTCGGTGGTATTATATACTGAACCCTGTTGGAAAAAAAAAACACACCTGAAGATGAACTGCATCTTTTGCAGACAGAATTTAATCACAGGATTGACAAGCATCATGCAAAATGATGAGGTTAATGCTCCAGGCTTTCCGTGTTTTGTTGTCATCATCTTCTTTGTAAAGAAGAAGCATTGTATGGACTAATTCATACTCCAGACTCTTTTGCAGGAATTGGAGGGACTACATGAACTTTTGCAGTCTTTCAGCACTAATCCAGACAGCAGTTTTGTCATTTGAGTTCCTTGAACTTGGTTTAAGGCTCTGCTAGAAAGCTGCTATTTAACATGCTGAGAGTGGCTGGTTTGTGTTGGAAGAGAACTGGCAGACAACAGGGTTGCCAGAGGATTTCTCAATCCCTTTTCCATTTTTGTTGCTTCTTTTCCCTGTATTATAGATTTCTTTGAATAAAAATATGGAGTAACATGCACTGAACAGTGTGTATGGTAGATACTGACACTTGTAGGCAGCCTAAAAGTGGATAGAGCTTTGTGTATTGAGGAAATTCATTTTATGCTGTTAACAACGTACAAGACTCCTTTCAAATCGCTTCAGATTTCCAGAGGAAGAGAACCAGGAAGGGCAATTCCACATCTGTCATCACTGTTTGCCTCACAGTTCCTCTGGTTTGACAGCATAGTGGAAAAAAAATGGTCTGCATTCCCAATGCAAGTTGCGAAATGTTTGCAGAAGTCATCTTGCTTTATCCTGTGTCCACTGAATATTCGCTTCGGAAATGTTTTTGTTTTCTGTTCAGGGAAACTCTCTAAGAAGGAATGTATCTAATTGTCATTTACTGACTAGTAGGGAGCTGTTAATCTCCTGGAACTTCAGTACCATGCTGAATTACTGGACATTTTTTTTTTACATCAACTCTATCAAGGTTGTGTCTTTTCTGTTATTTGTGTATTGTTGATAGATAGCGCTGTGCCTCTGAAAACATCTCAGGTCTATCAGAGCCAGTAGTATATTCCCTGCCTGCTTAGCAGTTTTTGCAGCACTTGGACCAAATTCTTTTAAACCAATCGTGTTGTGCCATGGTGCAGAATTTCAGCCACTCCATTTAGCAGGCATACAGTTACTTGATCTTAGCTCTTTCAGTGGCAATGAATCTCCCACTTTCTTCATAAATTGAATTCAGTTATCACTTCTTTACCCCGTCTTCACGAGCATGTTTAGACATCTTGCTTTACATCTGGAATTTCAAACAGAAGAAACAATAGTAGCGATCACTTCTGCAATTTATGGTCTAAGAGATGGCCTAATGAATTAATACAATTTGCAGCTGCAAACGAATTCTGGCTAGGTTTTTCCAGTGTCCTTTTGCAGAGTACTTTTAAGCCCCACAAGATTCCCTAAATTCATCCTGGTGGTTTTTGGCATAAATACTGATAAATGAAGTACATGATGTGTTGTAGACCAGTTGAAAGTTACACAATTGAGTGTTAGGAAAAGGATATCAATATACTTGATTCAGATGCCCTCATGCTACTGCCAAAGCACATTGCCCATGCACTACGTGTTTCAGCTGTGAATGGTGAAACAAAGGACGAGGTTAACTCAAGGAGAGATTCTACAGCTAATAAAAAAATGTTTAAATATGTGCTCTTGTTACTGTGACTTTAATGAAACCTTTCTTCCTTCCATCCAAGAAATTGGAACAGTCTGAGCCTATAAGTTATTCTACCTTCATGGCAATGTATCTGTCTTGAAGATTGCACAAACTTCTGTTACGCTGGCAGCATAAACTGCCACATTCATTTAATCAAGCCAAGGTGTTAACTACTTCCCATTAACTCAGGTGTTCTCAGGATCAGGATCAAGAGATCCTGCTTAAGCAAAGCATCTGCCTGACCTACTCAAAAGTTAATGTTGCGTACAGTGTGCTTCTGACAGGCTGAAAAGGGAGATCATTGGTGGTTCTCTATTTCTTCCACTGTTTAGGGTTTGAAAAAAAAAAAAGAAAGGATGAAGGGGAAGCATATTGTGTCCCTTTTCGCTATACTCCTGTGAGGGTCTTTGTCATCATAGGGTTATTGTATCATTAAGGTTGGAAAAGACCACTAAGATCATCTAGTCCAACCATTGACCCATCACCACCATGTCCACTAGTTACGAACTCTAATTCTTTAAAAACTGGGAGAAAGGGAGAATTGTAGTCTACTCAGTGTTAAGACAGGAATTTGCAAGCCTTGGGTCCTTGAGTCCAACAAGCGCAGAACAGAGCGGGGGACCAGATGCTGACTCTCGTCCTGAGGAGCTATGCTAAGTCAGTGTAGGTGATACAGCATTTCTGAAGTCTGTTTCACAGGATATATGAGAGGAAAAAAGTAAATCCCAATGATCTGAGTCTGGGAGGAGGGCTAAGTGGAACTACATGCAGAGACAGCTTTAGTCAAAAATGCAAATTACCTGTGTGCAATGAATTCCCATTTTACTGACCACAGGATGTTTAAATCGGGAATGCATGAGTTGCTGCAGACCTACTGCATTCAACTCTTAAGTACTGTCTTCTAATCTGGAAATGTGAATGATCTGTGGCTTTCTTTGTGTGACTCTGCTACAAAACTGCCCTCCGTTTCTGCATGTTATCTTGTATGTCGTGTGCCAGAGAGAAGCTCAACCTGGAAAGCCATAGCCATATGCTATAAGCAGCGGTTACTCAGGAAGAGTTAAGATAAATGAAGGGGTCATGGACAAATGTGATAGCTTCCTGTAATTGTCCCACTGATTGTTCAGTTCAGGGATTTCAGGAACCCTTGTCTTGTTTGTCTGTTGACTAACTTCTAAATAGATCTTAGCTGCATACCTGGTATCATATGCTGAGTTTTGCATTCATGTTGTCCTTTGTCTAGGACCCTCATTACCAACTTACTGTGTAAAAAACTATCTCCTTCTGTTTAACTTGAACTGAGTTCTCTGCTTTGTTTTTCAGTCCCTAGGTCTTATTTTGGAAGAGGTGGCACATTCCTATATCATAGAACTAAGAATGTCTTGGGTTGGAAGGGACCTGAAAGCCCATCTAGTTCCAAACTCTGTTGTGGGCTGGTTGCCTCACCACCAGATCAGGCTGCCCAGGGCCCCATGTAGTCTGTCTGTGGGCACCTCTGGGGATGGAGCATATACCTTCTCCAGGCTACCTTTTCCTGTTCATATCAGCCTGTGTCAAGCACATCAAAGTCATCTTTATTTCAGGCAGAAGAGTTTCAGTCTGTTCAGTTCGTTGTCATGCATTTCTCTCCTAGAATCCACAGGTAGAATATCTTAGAACAAAATGAGTACCTTGAACAGCAGCATGAGTATCAGTATGGCAAGCTACTTAAAAGACAAAAAAAACCACAGGAACATCTTGATTGATAGATATCTTTGCTACAGAGCTGTGACACGGGGAGTATATGCTTGCACAGCTAATGTGGAAGAGTGACCTAGAAGTATCTAAAATGTAAGGACAGCATACATACAGAGCTCAAGTTTTTTCAGGGATGTCTAGGAATTATAACAGTCCTAAATGGTATGTTCTTAGAACATGGCAAAGTTGTCTCCCATTGTGGGAAGAAATCCAAGAACAAACAGTACTTAGAGCAGTTTACCAATGGACTGGGATTTGATCCTCTAACACAATGTAATCCGGCTGCACCGTGCAGCTCTATCCTTCCACAAAACCAAACCTGCAGTGTGATGGAGTTTTTTCCTTCTTTTTGAGCTTTCCTAGTGCTGCAGTGCCCTTCTCGTGTCAGCCGGTGGCTGCTGAGCTCTTCTCCAGCCAAAAGCACTGCCTACTTCCGGGAGCATCAGGGAGCTCAGCAGCATCCCTCATCCCTGGGGATGTGTGCTAAGGATGGGATACTCTATTTTTCTATCTAGATCACTATTTTTTTTGTTGTTTCTAGTTGTGTAATCTGATAAAATATTTCTGTGGGCAAAACACCCAGTGACTTCCATGGCAAAGGAGAAAGAACGGACATAAAAACTAAATTTGGAGTTCTCTCCTGCTGTTTGTATATAATTTGTCTTTGTAGTTTCAAGTGTAGATCAGGTCAGTGTGGAAAACTTTGCTTGCTATTACCATCCTCTGCTTTGCAGTTGCATATAAGCAAGCTAACTGTGCTCATGACCAACAAGGTAACTACTTCTAGCATTGTTCATCGTGATCTTCACCCCAAAGCAGGGAAATTTCAAATCAAAATCTAAAACTGGGCAAAAAAAGAGTGCCAGCAATTGCTTAGTTTCCTTTCAAGACGTCAAGTGGGATCGTTATCCCATATCTGTAAGTGACGGAGCCATTTTCTCTGAGTGACAAAGACAGATTTTTGTTTGCAAGTGTAGGTCAAATATCCTGGAAAAGTGAGTAGTTTTTTCCATTACTCTTGGATATTTCAGGGTAGTTTGTTATTTGGTGTATATTTTTTTTTTGTTTGGTTGTTGTTTTTTTTTTTCATTCCAGTAAATAATTCCATGGGCTCCTTATTTCCTATTTAATCAACAGGTTTGTTAAATGAGAGTGCTGCGGTGATACATCTTGTTGAATGAGAACAGGTGGTTTTCACCTTCGTCTGTCGTCAGCTCACATTACTGCTTGGTTTATAATGAGAAGTGTGAAAGAGGCACACTTTTCCCACAGGGCAAACACGTGTTTGGGTGAATGCTTGGGTTTAAAGGGCAGATAACTAATTAGCTGTAAAGAGCCCATTTCTCTAAACACTGCAAGGTGGTGATTTTCACTTGAACAAGTGCTAACAGGAGAACTTTGCTTTAAAAGAAAAAAAAAAGAAAAGACTGCTTAGGAATTTAAGGCCTTCAGTCCATTTCAGAGCTAGCAGGATTCTTATCTTCTGGTGAGGCACTGGCACAGGCTGCCCAGGGAGGTGGTAGAGTCACTGTGCCTGGAGGTGTTTAAGAACCATGGAGATGTAGCACTGAGGGATGTGATTGGTGGGCATGGTGGGGATGGGTTGGACTGGGTGATCTTAGTGGTGATTCTGTGATTCTTTTGTAGGTACTTTCACTGTGTATCTTTGGAGGGATGTCTGAGATGTATGACCCGGGAGGGAGGAGCACAGGGGTGGGAGAAGACACTGCCCGTGTGAGCATTCAGTTGCTCCTCAAGAAGCCCAGCAAAGCTGTGGCTGGCTTGAGAACCTGAGACCAAAGAACCTGCAGCAGTGGAAGCTAGGACTAAGAATATGACCCTAAAGCCCATGACTCCTGGTCTCCTCCTGCAGAAACACCCCAGGACAAGAGGATATTGAGGGCAGATGGGCTGATGGGCTGCTCCTTGTGAAGAACCTCTCCTTTCCATGTGCTGTTGAAGAGCCAGCTAGATGCTTGCCTGACGTTTTGTGGTGATGGGAAGAGGGAAGGAAAAAGAGTGAGGCAAAAGAAAAAGAGGAGATGTGCATGTGGGAGGGAGGCAGCAGTGGGGCAGTGAGTGTTCGTGGAGCCCTGCATGGCGCAGCAGCAGTCTGTGTGGCACTAAAACACTTTAAACTCACGACAGGGGAGCTCTCTGTGGATTGAACACTTCAAAGGGAGAGCCTGCCAGCTCTTTAAATAACGTGGAGCTACAAGAAAAAGCCTGAATCACACACCCACAGGAAAGAAAGCAGGCCTCGCTCGGCCTGGGTGTAAAGCAGTATAATCCCATTGGCTTCAGGGAGCTTGCAATAGCTGACGCCATGGAAGAATTTAGTCTAGAGTGTCTAACAGTCTTATGTGGTCTGAATAATTCTTTTGTCCTGTCTATGCATCGTGACTGTAGCAATAGGTATTAGAGTATGTGTTGGTTTTGGTTCCAGTGAGGCAAGTTTTACTGCACTGGTCTGAAGGACCCTTGTTAAAATTGCACTGCTGAACTGGAGGGAAAGTTTCTTCAGCTTTCCAAAAAGTTCTGTCTTTGGGCAGACCATGGGGTTGGAAAATGTCAGCCTGAGAGGTGAATCTTATGGAAAATTAGAAGCAGCAGAGGATAAGGAGTTATAATGGAAATCCTTTACCAGGGTTGAAAGTAACCATCAGTAGCCTGATAGCTGTATTAAACAGTTTAAAGGAACTACTTTTTAGAAAAATTGCAAAATACACTTTGCAATTCATCAAAGGAGCTTAATGCTCCTGAATACTGGAAAAAGCCCTGCCTGATGAAATGTACGTTAGTTAAATCTATGCTACCCGTAGACCCTGTGTTTGTATGGCTATGAATGTCTGCTGGTTTTAGAAGGAATTCTTAACATTCAGGTTTGTCCCTGCTGGAGACCGAACTGTGTGCAATGTAGTTTCACATGTGAAGGGAAAGTGGTGGAGAAGTGAACTGCAGTGCTTTGGAGGAGCCAGATGCATCGCAAGGGGCAGTTTACTTCTTTGGAGTGTTTTGGGCCCTGCTCATCTCCAAAACATATTTCCAGTTTGTTACTTGAACTCCACATTGGTACCCTTGCTGTTGTTCCTCTGGTCTGTTCTCCTGTGGAGTGTATGATGTGAATCTGCTTCTCCAACTGGCCTTGATAAAAAAGCAGCCAAGCCACTTTCTATGATCTACTAGCACTCCTGGTCAGCCCGAGAGGTCCCAGAGAATTGGAGGCTTAACATTGTGACACCCATCTGTAAGAAGAATCATTAGGAGGATCCTAGGATCTACAGGTCTGTCAGCCTGAGTTCAGTGCCGGGGAAGGCTATGGAACAGATCGTGTTGTGTGCAATCACGTAGCACATGCAGGACAGCTGGGGGATCAGGCCTAGCCAGCATGGGTTCATGAAGGGCAGGTCCTTCTTGACCAACCTGATTTCCTTCTATGACCAGTTGACCTGACTGGTAGATGAAGGAAAGGCTGTGGATGTAGTCTACCTAGACTTTAGGATAGGCTTTGACACTGTCTCCCACAGTATTCTCCTGGAGAAGCTGACAGCCTGTGGCTTGGATAGGTATACTCTTTGCTGAGTGTAGAACTGGCTGGATGGCCAGTCCCAGAGAGTGGTGGTGAATGGAGTTAAATCCAACTGGCAACCGGTCACGACAGGAGTTCCCCAGGGGTTAGTATTTGGGCTCATCCTGTTTAATATCTTTACTGACCGTTTGGATGAGTGCATTGAGTGCACCCTCAGTAAATTTGCAGGTGACACCAAGTTGGCTGGAAATGTCGATTGTAGGAAGGCCCTACAGAGGGATCTGGACAGGCTGAATCGATGGGCTGAGGCCAATGGGATGAGGTTCAATAACGCCAAGTATCGGATCCTACGCTTTGGCCACAACAACCCCTTGCATCACTGTAAGCGTGGGGCAGAGTGACTGGAAAGCTGCTTGGAGGAAAAGGATCTGGGGGTGTTGGTTGATGCTTGGCTGAACACGAGCCAGTCAGGTGGCCAAAAAGACCAACAGCATCCTGGCTTGTGTTAGAAATAGTGCAATCAACAGGAGCAGGGAGGTGATCATTCCTCTGTACTCAGCTCTGGTGAGGTTGCACCTTGAGTACTGTGTTCAGTTTTGGGTGCCTTACTACAGGAAAGACACTGAGGCCCTGGAGCATGTCCAGAGGAGGGCACTGTAGCTGGTAAGAGAACTGAAGCAAAAGTCTTATGAGGAGCAGCTGAGGGAACTGGGATTGTTCAGTCTGGAGAAGAGGTGGCTCAGGGGAGACCTTATTGCTCTCCACAACTGCTTGAAAGGAGGTTGTAGCAAGATGGGGGTAGGCTTCTTCTCCCAGGTGACAGTGATATGATGAGAAGGAATGGCCTCAAGGTGCACCGGGGGAGGTTCAGGTTGGATATTAGGAAAAAATTGTTCTCAGAAAGAATGGTGATGCAGTGGCACAGGCTGCCCAGGGAAATGGTACAATCACCATCCCTGGAGGTGTTCAAGAACCATGGAGATGTGGCACTGAGAGACATGGTTAGTGGGCATGGCGGGGGTGGGTTGAGGTTGTACTTGATGATTTTAGAGGTCTTTTCCAGCCCTAATGATTCTATGATTCCATGAAAATGTGTTCTATGAGCCTATAATATGAGATGAATAGTGTGAAAAATACACAAGTAGCTCAGTATCTAAGATGTGCCAGATCTGAATTTTTTTTTCAGGCAGGTCTGATTATGCCTTCTTCCTCTAAGATATTATTTGTTGTTAGAATTTTCACCTTTAATTTATAACTTCAAAAACCTTCATTGAACTACAGCGCTTAGTTCTTGACAAGTGTGATAGGCAGGTAGGCAGAAGAAGAAATTTGAATATACTTGAAAAGAAAGACAAAATAGATCTTAATGGCAAAGCTGTCCAGCATATTTTTGGTTTCTTTCTGTAGTTTAGGTGGAAAGGATTGCTCTTTTGCCAGTGTAAATAAATAAATTTTAAAAGAGATGTCAAGGACTGCTTAACATAAAGACAAAAAAAAAATCACACATATTCCCTTATAATGGCCCTGTTTTTGCATTCTACTTATTTATGCATTCACATTCGGTTTATTTATGAGATCTTTGCCCAGAAACATTCCCCGATTAGCTTTATATGGCTCTATATGGTAATTAATATATCACTGTGATATTCCATCTGTTATTATTTCCCCAGCATTTGCACCTATGAGCCCTAGCTAAGATCAGAGGCTCATTTGGATCAGAAGATCAAAGTCTCTTTTGTAGTAGGGGCTCCATATATGCATAGAGAGTAACTGAGGCTTTCAGTCTAAACACAGAAACCAGGCAAGTGTGAGTAAATGGAAGGGTGCTGGCCCTCGCGTTGCACTGACCAACCCACAAGCATCAGAGAGGAAATGTCGCAGTCAGGAGTCCGGCTTGGACCACCTGGAGTCCCCTTTTCTCTCCTGCCTGTCCTCAGGGTAGGGGCACCTCCGTGATATTTCCTTTCCGTATGAAAAATGCACAGGATGATTATGATTTGGGCAGTATAAGTCATCTGCCCACGGCCACAGAAATAGTGCATATTGTGGGAGTAATAATCACACCTATAATCTCTTTGCTTATTGAATGAAAGGATGGAGTAGTATTTACTGAACTTAACACCAAGAATATGCTGACTTCAGTTTCTTTTCATAGAATCACTAAGGTTGGAAAAGACCGCTAAGTTCACCAAGTACAACCCCAGCTCATCCCCACCATGCTCACTGACCATGTCCCTCAGTGCCACATCTCCACAGTTCTTGAACACCTTGAGGGACAGTGACTCCACCACCTCCCTGGGCAGCCTGTGCCAACACATCACTGTTCTTTCTGAGAAGAAGTTTTTCCTAATATCCAACCTAATATTTATACACCAGCAAGCGCCTGCTGGGAACAATGAGAGTTCCCAATTCTCTTTTGTAGGCTAGTGGATTTGGGAGGTGGTTATTCCCCTGCCCTAGGGCTGTGGTAGCATAGAAGATGCTGGAGGGCCAGTAGCAACTTGGGTGGGAAACCAGCAATGTGAGGTTGGTGAACATGTAATAAGAAGGGAGGAATGGTAGGGGTAGTACTGGGTATGGCTGGAGCTTCTGAACCCAAAGCTAAATTAAAAATAAATAGCCTGTAAAGTGTATGGGAATAGGAAGAACATTTTAATTTAGCATTGCAGATTGTGAGCAAGTGATTCTGGCAGGCTAAGGTAATGTTTTAACTATTATGATGATGGTGTTATTGCTGTGTACTGTGAGAGTACAGAGAAGACTACCTTTTATTGGAATGTTAATGTGTTAATTATTATAAATTATGTTGCTCCAAACTGCTATCCAATGAATGCAGTCCTCATAAGCAGTGCAGCATTCATGCTGACAAGCACTCATTATTTCTGTTCAGTGGCAGGAAGGCACCAGCTCAACTGTAAATACTGAAGTGAACTAAAAGATATTCTACCGAAGGAAAGAAAAAACGTAAGCACGAATGGTTGAGAACTCACTTTTACAGTTTTGTGACTGTAGAAATGGAGATGGTTACATCTGTGACATTCAGAAAACACTACAGGAAATATTTAAAATAACACATCTACCCTTCATAGCAGTGCTGGCGAAGAAATTGTTCTACCTTAAGTTGTAAAATATTTCCCTTCCCATCTCCCTCTTTGGTGAAGGAGACTTCTGCAGTGGGGGAAAAAGAAACCACTGTCTGCAATAAAGAAAAAAAAAAACACGTTTATTATTCTGAAACATTACAGTGGCAACTGTACCAGGGAGTTCCTCATATCTGCACTCTGCCATCCTTCTGCAGGAGGGAGTGATGGAGGATGTGCACTGCAGCATTGTTTGAATGATGCATTGATTGCACAGGACCTGTAAACAGGTGCGTTTATCTGGGGGATGCTGTGGTGAGAAAGCTCTCTGAAACCAGGAGAGGTAGCCTCTAGGAATAAAGATTTCATGTGGATCAAAAACATGATCAAAAACTGAAATCCGGAACTGGCTTTAAACAGTTACTGCAGAAGCCATTAGTCTGTGCATTTTAGCCCCAAAGAACCTGAAACATACTTTAATTCCAGAAACAAAGTGCACACCTACCTTCTCAGGACATGGGAGTGGAGGATGTAGTTTAGTGCCCAGACATCCTACTGGCATGGCAGTCTAAAGGCCTGACACAAGCGTAGTGTGTCAGTTCTGGGAACAATTTTGGTTTCAAGTTACTACAGCTATATTCAGTGTTCAGCTCTTAATTTAGAAGTCTTTTGTACAGACAACAATTTCAAGAATCATCAGTCGTAATTTTGATTTTCTGGTGTAATAAAGAGTTCTTAAAGGATCATTATCAAAACAGTAGAAAGGCACTTTTATTGACGGAAATATCTTGTTTTATTTTTAAGTTTACTGGTATCTATAAACACTTGGAGTAATTCCTCAGATTCCTAGCTGTGTATTTTTTTATGCTCATATGTAGACAAACCACAAAGCCACAAATAAGCATTTGCCACTTTGAATGGTTTTTTGAAAGCTCACTGCAAGAGTACAGTGCAAGTTCAGAAAGATGTTTATAGGCAGTGTCCTCCAAGCCAGAATTGGCAGCCCTCTGAGGTACAGCAAGTTAACCTCCAAAGGACTCAGTAAAGCATGACTGTAACTTTAGTCAGTGTTATTATAATGGACTCTTATTCTGATACCTTAAGCATTTTACCTTATTACTGCCTGCATCCTGCAGTTTGAGGATCACATTTTTCAAAGAAGATTGCAGAACTTAAGTATATGACAAATAATGAGAAATGTTCTACTTCACTATTCATTCAGTGTCATCTCAGGTCTTTGTTATTACTCAGTCAAGGGCTAGATGGAAGAGACCATTTTCAATGGTGATTTTTCCCTCAGCATCTCCATATTTACCAGGGTAATGCATACAAGCAGTACAAATATGATTCTATTATGGAAATGTGCAAAGTTGAAGTTAATAGAGGTGCAACATAGCTTTGTTGTTTCTACAATTAGAGTAATCATAAAACTGCCAAAGCTGCATGAAGTCAACTTGATATTGTGCTGTTCATCCTCGTATTTCATGTTTCTGCCAGCCATGTCAGCTGATTTAAGTAACATAATTTAAATGCTTACTGAAGTTAGCTGCCTGACAGAATATCTGTGCTTATTGCTTTCCAGAAAAGGTTCATGTCTATCCAGCAATGAATGCAATTCCAATCCTGCTGGAAATGAGGAGTAAATCCAGAGTGCTTTCACTAATTCTGGTGTGGTTACAATGATGTGAAACCATCAGTCAGACCTGAATGTTCCCAGAGGTTCACACCGTGGTCAGTGATCGGCATTAGGACCTCACTGTTCCAGCCCTTGGCCCCCTTTCTCACCTCTCTGCGATGATAAACACTTTTTTCCAGTGAGGCATGCTTCACACCGCAAGGTGTGAAGATGTGATCATATGTCTGGGGGGAAGATCTGTCCCCGCTGTCTGAGTCTGGTGGAATGAGAGAGAAGATGGCAGGATCTTTATGAGAGAGTTTGTTTTATGTGAATTTGAAGATATAATACACAGTAATGGTCTAGGATGTATGTTTCAATCAGCCAAAGCCTTATGGGCATTACTCCAAAAAGGCTATACAGCTATGAGCGCACTTGCATTTTTCTTTATGGTAAAGGGCACAAGAGAGAGAAAGCAAAATTACTTGTGCCAAAATGGTTCTTGTCATGTGAGAAGAATTTGGAACTAAGTCTTTCTTAAATGCTGTGCAGATACTCAGGGTAAATATTCTGCTTAAACCTGTCTGCCTGTTCCACCAGACAAGATGATCGCTGCCTTACTACTTAAAATCATCTTTCCATCCAGATGTAACTTCATTTTTATCACTGCGATGAAGTATGTTTTACAAAACTTTATTTTATTGCAGCTTCCCAGAAATGCATGTTTCAATGTACCAGACAAGCATAAACAATGAACTCATACAGAGAAAAGTGTCTGTTTTATACTCAGTGAATACGTACAATGTGAGCTTGGCATGAGTTTAGTATGTATGTTGCGCATTCTACCAAGCAATTAAAGCATACAGGAAAAAATTGGGTAGCAACGGAAAGAATCTAACATATTTGAATGGAGAAGGGCTTGGCAGAGGAGGCAAGTGGGAAGTAAGAGGTTTGATGATGCTCTCTATCCTTGTTTCATGTGGCAAACTCACCAACAACCGTAATTACAAAAGGGCACCTTTGAAGCTCACCAATCATTAGTTATCTGCTCCACCTGACACAAGAAATGAAAACACAAAAGCTGTAGATTTCTGTAACTGCAGAGAGGAAAGGCAAAGCCTGTGTATTCGCTTGTGTGGGTCTAACCAACCAACAACGGTGAAGATAATACGATGGCCTTCTGTGGCCCTCTTTTCCTGCAACTTGATATCAGAGGTGCTTGGCTACAGGCAGCTGGATGGTTTTCCAAACTGTCAGCAGTGGGCAGTCTCTCTGGAAGGTGAAAGCCAAACTGTGTTACTTTTGGCTTCCACATCAGCAGCAATGAAGTTGGTACTATTAGAAGCTATGGTGTGTCTGTTATTCTATCCACGGACACCAGAGGGTAGGGCTTCAGACCTCTAGTATTTAAGGACATGAACTTCTGGTTCAGTTGCTTTAGTTACTGTTGTTTAAGCATTTTATTTTTGGACTTGTTGGCATCCTTTTGAGCTTGGACACATCAAGCCCTTTTCTCCAGGGCAACCAATGGCAGATGAAACTGAACTTTGTTTCTGCCCTCTCCAGGGAACAAAGCTTGGCCCCAGCTAAAGAAATTCAGAGCAGGAAAGCTGAATGCCATCAGCACTGAAATCCAACAAGCGGCAGGAGATTCTTGTAACTGCATAACTCCCTCCTCAGGGTCATCTTGAATACCTGGTTTCATCCAACCTGAAAGATCAAGAGTCATCCAGCCCCTGGGTAGGGCCACCTCTCTGTGCAGCTGCAGAGAAGCTGTGCTGCAGGGTGGTGAGCTGGCAGAGTTCAGCTGCCTGCACCTCACCCTCTCGATTAAAGGCAGGCGTTTGCCCACGTTCTCTAAATTACTTGGGATCATTTACAGTTGTAAAAATATGCTGTTACCAAAGCTTTGTTGTTCACCTTTAGAGATGAAAATGTTCCGCTCTGACAATGTTATCTGGAGAGAACAGCAGCTCCAATCATCTCAAACATGCTTGCAATATAACATGGCTTCAGGCGAAGCTTGCTGACACCAATGCTGCAAAAGAAAGGGTTGAAAATGAAGTGACCATTACAATGAGAAATGAGAAGCAGATGACAGACAATTTTGCTTGAACAACTGCATTTAAATAACAGAAAATCGTACTGTTTGCCCTTTTCTAGCTCTCTGGAGGGTGGCCTTTCCATAGCAGTGAATTATTCCTGGCCTTTAGCATAAAGCAGCATGTATCCCTGAAATCTGTAGAGCCGTCTGTTCAGACAGAGGAAAAGTCTTCAGAAACACTGCCGTCTCGTGGCAGCCTCTTTGCAGCACTGCAGCCGCTGTAGCATCTCCAGCCTCGCAGAGGGTACAGGCAGATGTCAGTGGCATTTATTTAGCAGGAGGCTGGCTGCCTGGCAGAAACTTCTTCACATTTCACAGATGAAGATAGAGACTTCGTTTTGTGCAAAAAATAAAAATGAATCAGATGAGACAGGTGCCCAGTCAGATGATGACAAAGTAAGTGAACTGCTGCCAAATGAAAGGCAGCTTTGGATTCCCTTGATGGGTTTCTGTGCTTTCATGAGCCTCATAGCAGCCCTGAATTCAGTCACCTTGCTGGAGCAGTTCAGCGTCTACATCGACAGACAGTCAGGAAGGTTTACAGCTCAGGGAGGCAGATGACCTGGGATGGCTTTCTCAGAAAGGGAGCTCTCGTTTCCCAAGCCAGATTTGCTGTACAGCCTGCAGCACATCCTGTTACATAGACTCAGTACACAGTGTGACAGTAGTTTTGCAGTGAATACCAGATGAAGGTATCAGAAATAACGTGAATCATTTTTTTCCTTTTTTGACTCCAACCAGCATTAAATCAGGAGAGTTCTGCCACGGATCACTTTAGTGCTCATCACTTAATTATAAACAACCATGCATTCACTGCATAAATTCTAAGTTTTGTTCAGAGTATTTCAGCATTTATTCTACAGTGCACTTTTAAAGGCAGATCAGCGTCAGTGTTAATTTTTGATGTATGAGTTATTTGCTGGGATTGCCATCAGATGAATGAGAGTCACCTTTCCCAGTCTGTGGTTGTTAAACACAATGGGTTTCTTTTTTCAGAATTATTATTTTGTGCAGGGTGAGAGACCTGCTTAGAAGCAAGTGTCGCCTGTGTGCATCTGGCAGACTGTACAGAGCCTTAGCCAGAGGCTATTAAAATCTCTAGGTGGATTTCCTCCTACCTGTGATGAAGAGTATTTTTATCCTATGCCAAATGTATTGACATCCTGCCCTGTAGTATATGCCAGAGTTTGTATGAATATTCTACATTGTGGTCTGGGATGATATTAGAAAGAAAATCTTGCTAGACTGCAGGGTTTAACAGTATAACACCTCAAATATTGTCTGTTTTTTAGCAAAGTTTAAGGAGTTGTTCTTCTGCCTGACCCAGCTCTCTACAACTCCCTGAAAGGAGTTTGTAGTGAGATGGCCTCTTCTCCCAAGTAACAGTGATAGGACGAGAGGGAATGGCCTCAAGTTGCGCCAGGGGAGGCTCAGATCGGGTATTAAGAAACATTTCTTCTCAGAAAGAGCAGTGAGGCAGTGGCACAGGCTGCCCAGGGAGGTGCTGCAGTCACCGTCCCTGGAGGTGTTCAAGAACCGTGAAGATGTAGCACTGAGGTTCGTAGTCAGTGGGCATGGTGGGGATGGGTTGGGGTTGGACTGCATGATCTTGGTGGTCTTTTCCAACCTTAATGCTTCATGATTATATTTTTCCGCACAACAGAAGTTTTAATGAGTAAACGTGTTTGCTTTAAATCTCACAGTTTTTAATTGGAAAAGGGTCAGATCTGGGGGATGTGCCAGCTGGATTTCAGAATACATCAATAGGTAGATTTTCTGAAGGCCTCACACCTTTCACTGGTGGGTGCCTAAGGACAGGCACCATTGCTTTTGAAAAAAAAGTTTCTGAGCAACCAAAAGCAGTTACCACTGAAGCAGCAGTTGAGGAGTTTTTGGAGCCCTGCTTCCTCATTTATATCTCATTTATGTTGCAAAGGCCCTGATCTGACCTACGTCTCAAATGTGGATTTAATATGGTGGACGTAGGTGGAGCATCTGCATCTGCTGTGCCTTTGGTGGCTGTATAGGAGATAGCAGAGAGGGAAGCTGTAGGTGTGCTCATTGTTTATACAGGCACAGAGAAGAAACCAGGCTGGACAGAGCCTGGATCCCCTTGCAAACACTGCTCATATAAGAGGGAAACATTCATGTGTCTCATTAAAGGCCTACTTCTCTAATTAGAACTGGCTGACTGGCAGAGCTCAGAGTGTTGTGATCGGTGGTGCAGAGTCCAGTTGGAGGCCTGTTCTTAGCGGTGTTCCTCAGGGGTCAGTGCTGGGTCCGGTCCTGTTCAACATCTTCATCAGTGACCTTGATGAGGGGACAGAGTCCACCCTCAG
>JANHGO010002280.1:0-30651 GCA_024606505.1 Aquila spilogaster
GGTACTCTCCTCATAGAATCTCAGTGTTGTACAAATGTTGAGAAGTTTAATTTTACAAGGTCCCCCAGGAGAGAAAGGAAGGATAATGATGACTCTACTAGCCAGTGAAACAAGGCTTTCAGGTACATGTTCGTGTACAGCAGAGTGAGAATGCAGGTCTGACTCTGTGCGTGAGTGCACTGTAAGTGTGCACTCTGCATGAGTGTATCAAGCAGCGCACTGGGCAGCTCTGAAGTGGCACAGTTTTCCTTTTCACACCTTTTAAGAAAATTTTGCTAAGTATCGTTGTCCCACTCAGAATGAATAGGATCGCCAGCACCCTAAGGCCCCTGCCAGCCTTGACCACCTCTCCCAGGCCTACCATCACCCTATGAGGGCCCAGAGCCCCATTTCAGAGCCCTTCCCAACTGCCCTCATCAACAGTGCTTTGTCCCTCACTTGGTGGAGTGTTTGCAAAGAGAGGAATTTACGCCTCTGACAAATGATGTAGAGGAAAGGCAGAGCAGATACAGAGGAAAGAAGGCTATCTTATTTTTCGCACTGCTTTTCACCCCAAATCTCTGTGACCAAAGCCAGTTCCTCCCCCATACACAGAGATCCCATTATTTCATTTTGAAAATCTGGTCAGTCTGCTCCTCGTTAGGTTAAATCAGGATTCCCTGTGCTGTGACTAATGTGTTATACAGGGAATTTAGTAATAACGCTTCAAATCCCTTCCAATTTAAGTTTAAATCCTTGTGTCCAATTGAATCTTACTTCCCTGACAAAATTACCCTAGATTATTTTTAAACAATCAAATTTGCTGCAACCACGTTTCCCTGGGTGTGCTCAGCTCCATGCTCCTCTCCCCACCTCGGAGAGCCTGCACACCCTCCCCATGCTCAGGGAGAACGCTTCAAGGACAGAAGTTGTCAAGCGACAAGAACAAAGCACGGGGAAGTGCCGCTCTTCCCTGCTCTCCCATTCTGTCCCTAATAAAGAAAACCCATAATGCCCATTTTAGGCAGTCTGCTCCTACAATTCGAGCCTCATTATTTCAGCAAAGTAGTGTAAACTGCCAGCTGTATCTTTTACACCTCCAGCCATGCTTTGCAGAGGAGCTCCTCACCTCTCTTCTGAACATCAGCCCCCCGTCTCCTCCTCCTTTTATTTCTGCTAGAACCTGATGGAGAGAAGAGTAGGGATAGGGGTAGAGGATAGCTTTGCATGCAAGCCTGAGGAGAGCAGGCAGGACAGGGGAAGAGCACCTGTGTCATTTTCTCACTTCCTAATACCCTGATAATTAGCAAGGTTCTCATTAAGCTTATCACGGTTCCTTGGTTTAAATGCAAACTATTCGTTACATCCTGCTGACTGTTACTCTGAATAATACCCTTCTCACATCTCGGCTAGCGTTCTCCTAAAGCCTTTCAGCTGAAAAGCCCTGTGGGCAGCCATTTCCTAGTTCTCAGCAGAGTGCTCACAGAGGGTGGGTTCTGGGGCCATACAGAGTGTCTGTGTAGGGCTGCAGCACAAGCACTGAGCCCTATCTCCTTTAGCACTGCCCCTACTGGCCTCCGGCCAACTTTAGCCCTTGCTGAACACAAGAAAAATCCGAGTGTTTTTTGGCAGAAATACAAACCACTTGGAGCACTTCGGCGTATGGATGTGAAGTGTTTTACAAGCACCCTTAGAAGCCCAGCACAGCTCTCAGTGCCATAAATTTGTGTAGCGTGGACAAGCCTTGAGAGAGCACCTAGGAGAGGCTGGGGAGGCAGCTGATGGCCTAATTACTGATGTGGAGAGATGGGAGGCCAGGAATGGCAGGGAGAGGAGAGACTTGTGGACTGGACACCATTTTAATGGTACAGTCTGACAAAACTGGAAATCAGGGAAGAACTGAACACAACTTTTTTTTTTTTCCCTTTTTGCCGACATAACAAAGATAACAACGGTTGAAAGCAAAAAAGTTTATTTTCATCAAATAGATCATTCAAAATTACTAGAAACCAAGTTTCATCAGGATTGTTGGGATTATTGCACTACTCTTATTTTACTGTTAATTGCATACCACGCATACCTCCAACATCCCTTTAATTTGCAAGGGGAGGATAAGAGATCTCTGCAGTGACTGCATTGTACATCTGTCTGTATAGAGCCTCTGCATCATTGTATTCTTCAGCATGCTAATGTTGATATTAGTTTTTTCTGCATGAATTTCCACATTTTTATTTTTCAGCCGATGGCTTAGATGCAGGCCACAATTTAATTCTGTTTCATCAGAAGTGATGACAAATGTTCTTTGGCAAAACTGAATACACTTTGTGTGCAGCACACTTATAAGTACATCAACAACCTATTTTTCTTAGACATTAAAATGATGAGAAGGAAGAAAAATCCCTGCATTAGAAACATCCAAAAAGGATGAGACACACTGACTTAAATTCTTGTCTCAGTGTCACTGTTATGATTCCGGAGGAAAAAAAATTGAAATCGTGTCACCCATTTTGCCTCCCCCATCTTTATCATTTTAAGACTCACTGTTAGTAAGTTTCAGTAGCTATGGGCAGGGACGCATCTGTGAGGTTGCCTGAAGATGAGTGGATTCTGAAAACAATAAAACAGTGATAGAATGCTGCCAGTTAGCAGGTTTTATCTTGGCAAGGAACTTGTTCTCATCTGCCTTAATGAGCTTGAATGTAAAATAAGCAAAAGCTGTCAAGGTCTTGAGAGGTGTGGACTCTGGAGTGTCAGCAGTGCAGTCACACCGAGCTGGAGAGGATCAAGAAAAACTGAAGGTCTCTGCTTAACCCTGGCTCCTCTGTTGCATTCAGACCATGCCACTCATGTCCCACCACTAAGTGACTTGGCATAGAACTGCAAGCCAAACTTCAGTAAATTGTGAAACAGCTTCATATATATCGGTTGTCACACCGTATAGCACGGGACAGAGAACACTAAGAGGTATTCTGCCTCTGCTAAGCCTCTGAAGAGTATATATGCAGCAACATCTCTTTGTAGAGTAGCACTCTCTCTAGCTGTGTGCTGCTCTTCTGTAAGTGCATAGTGATGAATGAACTAAATTGTGCTTTCTACTTATTCCTTTGTGGAGAGAACAGACCAGCCTCCATGCAGGACTCCACAGCTAGTTACTGCTTTCTTATGTCCTGCAAAGACTTAGCAGATCTCCTCATCTCCCATAGCAAACTGTGTCTCTCCAGCTAGAAAACAATCCTGTGATATCATCTTTTTTTTGGTGGAAGCTATAGAAGGGGAGACAAACTGCCTAAGCAACAGATAGTCAGGAAAAAATGAACATTACATGTATTTTGCTAGCATGGCAGTGCATGGAAAGACTTTGCAAAAGGTATGGGTGTCTCCTCTGTGAGTAAAAGACAAGCACTGCTCTGCATCTAACAGACTGCCAGTGAGTCTTCAGAAAAGGAAAAGGAAACACACTGACTTCTGAAACAGAACATAGCTGAACAGAAATCTGCCTGAAGGAGCTCAGCACGGGGAGAAGCCACACCAAAGAGCCTCCCGTTCCTTGTTTCTCAGGTGTGGCTGCTGATCAGCACCAGTTTGCTCCGGGGTTGCTTCTCCCAGGACTGCCAGCCCAGCTGCTCACTCTCTTGCAGTCCCACAGAGCTGAGCTGTCTGTCTTTTTTTTTTTACCAGCTTTTGGCAGCCTGACATGTTCATTCTGCAGCTGGTAAAGGAGCATTCACACGAGCATTCAATCCACAAGATCTGAAGGATCACTGGTCTTCCAGGGACACTGAGAGCTATCCAGGAAGGAAACATCTTCAGATGGCTCACCTTATTTTGGAAGAAGATGATCATGTATAGCCTTAATTGTAACCATTGTTTAAAATTATACTGCTAGAAACTCTAGTGTGGTGCAAGATAAAAATGAAGGCAGTGACTGAGCAAGCTATAGGCTGTTCTCTTCAGTTATTAACAACTTGTGCACATATGTGGGGAATACATTGTTATACAAACTTAGCAGCACTGAAGTGTAACATACAGACTGCAGCCGGTAATGAAACAATCGTAGCATCGTAGAATCGTTTGAGTTGGAAAGGGACCCTTAAAAGTCATCTAGTCCAACTCCCCTGCAATGAACAGGGACACCTACAGCTACATCAGATCCCTCAGAGCCCCATCCAGCATGACATGACCTCGAGTGTCTCCAGGGATGGGGCATCCACCGCCTCTCTGGGCAACCTGTCCCAGTGCCTTACCACCCTTATTGTAAAAAACGTTTCCCTTATATCCTATCTAAATCTCCCCTCTTCTAGTTTGAAACCATTTCCCATTGTCCTATCACAGCAGACCCTGCTGAAGAGTCTGTCCCCTTCCTTCTTATAGCTCCCCTTTAGGCACTGAAAGGCCGCTCTCAAGTCTCCCTGGAGCCTTCTCTTCTCCAGGCTGAACAGCCTCAGCCCTTTCTGCCTGTCATCGTATTGAGATGTTCCATCCCTTGGATCATTTTTGTGGCTCTGCTCTGAATGTGGTCCAACAGGTCCATGTCTCTCCTGTACCAAGGACTCCACAAAAGATTTGTTCTTGATTGCTTTACCTTCAACAAGTAAGAGAGGAAACAATAAGGTAAATCCCTCCATGTGGTAAACAGTCAAATATCAAACATCAACTAAAGATTAAAAGTAATTGGCATATATACTTAGTCTTTGTGCTTTGATATAGACTAAGAAGAAGGCAATTTAATCAATTTGTTATACTCTATGTGATATGAATGTCTCAGAAGTTTGTTGTTTTGAAGCTGTTCCTGAAAAAAAGAGAAGAAGGAAAAAAGGCAAAGAGATTTTATCCAGAAATAATATACTAAAAGTGGTTATCAAAGAGGCCTAGAAATAGATATTATTAATAAGTGGAAGGTAATGGAGTTTAAAGTAATAAGACCAAAGGTCAACACGATAATGAAGTTTGGCCAGACAGGTGTGCAGGAGTCCTTTCACATGAGTATGTATCACTTCTGTTTCTTCCAAAAGGTTTTCTATGCAGTCTGAATTGTTCATGTGAGGATGTCTGGACTGATATTAGCTTGTCCTTACCCTTTTTGTTTCTTTCTTTCTTTTTTTCATGTCTATAAATTGTTGTTTTTTAGTGCCACTCTATTTTTAATTTTTTTTTTTAATGACTGTTCAAGCCTTTTACAAAATCCATGTTAAAGTAAGACATTAAATTATAGAATCTGCCACACAAATGTAGGATAATGACCTTAGTTTGATATTATAAAAATGTGGCTAGCAACAATTCACAGCCACAGCAAAAGAAAAACTGATGCTGAAAATTGGCACATTGAGATATTCTCAGTGTTCAAGTCCAATTATCTCCTTGGTAACAAGTTCTTTCATTCATTACATATTGTATTGTCAGAATTAACCATGTAATAGTGCTGTATCTGGGTCTGTTCTTCTGCAAATATGGAACATGGAAGTGTAAATAGGCAAGCTGCTAACCAGTTTCTTATGCTTGCTGGAAAATTAATCACCAAATATCTCTGTGAATCCAGATCTGCCAGATGACTGTAGTCTTCACTTTTCCTATATATCTTTCATTCTAGATACAAGTCGCCAGCTGTTATTTATCGGCTCGTGAAAGGAAAAACTCCACATGGCCATGTTTTAAAATCCACCTCTTAGGAACAGATTGTGATTTCACATGCTGAATATGTTTTATACATGTCATGCTTTTAGAAATGTTGAGCAGACCTGAAGCACAGGTGAAATGCTGAGGTGATTTACACAACACCTCAGACTCGATTTACATGGCTACAGCTCCATGTGCTGAAGGTAGAACATCTTGATGTGGTTGATTTTTGTGGGATTTTTCTGTATTGATGCTAGTTTAATTGGAATTAAGATAATGGTTGCTGGGGGCTGAGAGTGGAAGAGGCCATTCCTTCAATAATTATCAGATCTCACGTCAAGGAAACTGCTTTATGTGAAAAAGAACAAGGCAGAACTAGGCTATTACAGACTTGTGCACTCTGCTATCTATTTTGGGCCAAGATCCAAAAGCATTTCATGGTTTAAAACAGTGTCCAGAGATTTCAGCTGGGATAGAAGCCCATTTCTCTTTATTGAACAAGCATAGAAGAAATGTTCTGACACCAAAGACTTTGCAGACTTGCTGAAACAATAGACAGAATGGGGATAGAATGGAAGGATGAAGGCAACTGGGATTGAAACAGAGCTTATACAGAGATACGAGAGCCTCTCTGAAAGTAATGTTTCCTAATTTATTATGTTGGCCCACAGTGTCAGAGTTGGATGTTGGGCAGTAGAGGTTGAACCTTCCTGACAGCATTCCATTACATTTTGTTGCTGTGTGACAGCTGGCAGTAGAGGATCAGTCTGACAAAATGGCATCTGACATGGAAGCGTATATGAAGCAAAGGTGTGTCATTGAATTCCTCCACGTGAAAAAAATGTCATCCATTGACATTCATCAACTTGCTGAATGTTTGCAGAAACCAAACAGAGGCTGCGAGCACAATGAGGTGGTGGGTGGTGCAGCAGTGGCGACAGTGACAGTGAGTCCCCTCTGCTGGTGCAGATTTTTAGGAGAGTGGCATGCAGGCTTTTGTTCATCACTGATGAAAATGCATAGGTAATGGTAGTGACTGTGTTGGAAAACAGTGTTTTGTACATGAAAATTTGCTCTATCAAATAGTGTTATTGTGCTCTTTGTATCTGTTGTCATCTCTATGGAAATAAATAGGAGGCATTACTTTCGGAGCAACCTATGTCTTTCACATAACCAAAATTCAGTGATTTTCAGACTCATTTTTTGGTTAAATGTGAGACTTATGCAAGAAATTATCTATGTAGTCTCCAGTGCCCTAACTTAACTTAAAAGGAAAGTATAATAGGAATATTTGAGTGAAAACTGTCCAGGGAGTGCTAACTTCTGTTAAATAGTAAGTTGTACTTACTAGAAGTAGCAGGAGTTATTACTACCAGGAGACAGCAGTAAGAGAAATGGACTATGGCACGCATATCAAACAGATAAGAGAATAACAATTAAAAAGCCCCAAACATTAGGAATCTCATTATGAGATCACATCGTTTCTGAATTTTAGTAAGAATTTCAGGAAAGCATTATTTATAATTTTATACGAACCAAATATTTTATAAGGATTTTATACTTTAACAGAGGCTAAAATGCTATCATAGGGTCTTTAAATGAAACAGCAAAGATCTGCTACTCTAAAATAAAGTGGAAACAATAATATTTCAGCTAAAGTGCCATAGGAATTGTTATTTGGATGACCTCTTACATCTTAAGTTACTAATTTTTACACAATAATTTGTCTTTCATGTCATGAATAATGAAACTCATGAATCCTTGGTATCATGTTGTGGCTTCTCTTGTGAAATCATGAAAGCATTGAAGGGGAATATCAGAATACTGATCATTCATCTGCAGCTGTCAGCCATGCCATTTCCTTGGAGGAGCCTCCCAGATTCCCCTGGGACAAATCTGAGGATTTCCCCCGCTGCTTCCTAAAGTGACCGAGTTCCCTGGCTCTTCTCTGTCACTCAGAAGTACATCTCCTTTCCTCATCAAACCTAGTTTAAAGCTCTGGTGAGAAGTCCAGCTAGCTTACTGCCCAGTATATTCATTCCCCTCTTGGTCAGTTGCGTCCCATCTGGCATCAACATGCCTGGTCTCTTGAAGGTGCATCCAAGATTATAGTACCTGAGCATGACACCATCCACACAGCCATTCATTCAACTGGTCTGTTCTCCTGCCCAGGTCACACTCTCTAACCAGAAGGATCAAGGAGAATGGTGCCTGTGCTCCTGATCCCTTCAACAACTTCCCACAGGACATAAAATCTTTTTTTAATATTTTGTAATTTCTGCATTGCCTGAAAGAGCAGGAGCAGAATGCTTGTGTGCAGTGCTGCCCACTCACACTGGATTTACACAGGCAAGTTCAACTGTACAGTTTTATTCACAAACACTCATAGAATTATGGAATCACCAAGGTTGGAAAAGACCTCTAAGATCATTCACTCCAACCGTCCACCAAGCACCAATATTTCCCACTAAACCATGTCCCTCAGTACAACATCTAAACATTTGTTGAACACCTCCAGGGACAGTGACTCCACCACTTCCCTGGGCAGCCCATTCCAGCACCTGACCACTCTCTCAGAGAAGAAGTATTTCCTAACGTCCAACCTGAATCTCCCCGGCGTAACTTGAGGCCATTCCCTCTAGTCCTATCACTAGTTACATGGGAGAAGAGGCCAACTCCCACCTCACCATAACCTCCCTTCAGGTAGTTGGTAGAGAGAGATAAGGTCACCCCTGAGCCTCCTTTTTTCCAGGCTGAACAATCTCAGCTCCCTCAGCCACTCCTTATAAGGCTTGTGCTCCAGACCCCTCACAGCTTCATTGCCCTTCTCTGAACAATGTTCAGAAATGTTCCCAGTATAAGAGCTCTTCTGCTACACTACATGTATGTATATGATGGCTGACAAATGCACACTCTGGAGTGCAGTAATGGTTATTTAGGAACAGTCGCACTTTACTAAGCCAGCTGCAACTGGCTTGTTGCCTGAACAGCGATCTTCCCAATTGCACTGTACCATGATTATGGACAGTAGGTTCATAAAAACATTATTTTTATGTTGGGTTCTTCAGAGGGAACTGTGATGATCAGCTATCTGATCATGGACCCTCTGCCATTTTGGGCATTTCTGTTTCATCATCTGACAAAAGTGAAAAAACTTAACACTACCAGCGCTACTTTTCTGCTAACCCTTTCCAAGTTTGACATCAATGAGATTTGCTACAGTTTTTTTCATGAAGACATGAAGAGAGAAGAGTTTCTTACTTAGACATACTGGGAAACGATTTTCTCTTATCACAGAGTAAAAAGCTGCAGCCTAACGAATAGATCTGGAAAGGTCTGGGAAATGTCTTTTGCAACTGGACGTTGAAGTGATTTATCAGAAGAAAAAAGTAGTTCTCGAATGTCTTTTTTCTCATACAATCTGATTGCTGAAGTTTTCTGTTTCAGTATTATGCATGCAGTCACATGGAGAAGCAGCATGAAATCAGTATTTATGAAAGTGACATGAGTGATTATTCAGATACCCCTCCCAACATAATATTAAGTATTCAAAGGATGCCAGAAGATGACCACATTCTACCCACCAGAGTCTCAGTTAGATAAGAAACTGCTGATTGTGAAAAGAGGGATGTTTTCATTCCCCAAGGCAATGATAATGCCACTTAAAATACCACTATATTTCTGAGCTTTGAGCTAGCTGCTGTCCTCTGTAACTTCAGATGTATTTTAGGATTACTAGTGTTGAATTTGGAAAGATCTTGAGGGTTTTAATACAAATATTAATGTCAAAAGAGAATTACAGATATGCATATTACAGGGTGCTTTCACAAGATTCTAATACTGGAAGCTAAACAGAAATTAAAGTACTTCCAAAAGGAATTTGAATAGGGAATAGGGATTTTCCAACCCTATCATCAGTCTGTGAAATCTGTTTGATGTGTGTTTTTGAGGAGGACAGAGAGGCCTACATCTAAGTTTTGAAATAATTTAGAGACCCAAGTAGGGCACTATTGACTTTCCACGTTTACTTTCTTAATTGGTGTTGGATCTGAGTGACTTTCACTTCAGGGCGATGCCTGTCTTCCACCACTAAACTGGCAAAATTCCAATTCATAGAAATACTGCATATCCACAGTATGGATATGAGTGCAGGTGGAAAATTATATCAACTCAATACAGTATTTACATGTATCTCTGTCACTGGCCTAGCTAAACACTTTTGGTTCCTACTAAATTAAAGATATCAAAGTTGACAGAATCAGTCCAGATGGGATTGAGATTAGGCTCCAAGGTTGACAGGAATGGGATTGTATCCCTTTGTTAGTGGTTTTGCCCCCTTAAAGTGGTACTTTTGTACATTGCTGTCTTTAGTTTCACCAGCAACAGAGCAGCATCATAGGTCTTAGCAGTTGAGAATGTTTTAAACACAACAGTGCTTGGTCAAAGCAGATATAGACTTTATAAACCCATCATTTCATTTTTTGCCTGTGCAGCTTGTTCTTCCTGCTTGTGTGATGTGTCCTGATGGTGAATGGCATATGTATTATTCATATTTCTGTGTTAATTTATTTAGGAATCTAGAAAGCTTATTTGACTGACCTTAGTTCCAAAGTAACCATAGCTTGTATCATCTTTGGTGTGTTAGAGTATCATAAGAGACAAATTGCCCAGGGGTACCTGTAGAGAGATGGATGTGAGGGTATAAGAACACAAATTCATCAGAAATCTGGCTTTATTAGTCCTGCTGCTCACAGAATAACTTTATTATTATTATTATTAAAGGTAATCTCCTGAGGGCTGGAAATCCAGTGCACTTTAAGTCATAGCCTTTGGCATGACAAATATGGTTAAAAGAAAGAAAGAAAGAAATATGGTGAGAGAGACTACATCCCCTGAAGCTGGAGATATTTCTTTCAGCATTTCTTCCTCCCCACTCATTATCTGTATGGCTCATTGTCCCAGTGCTGTGTCTCCCAGAGAGAGTTAAAAGTGATAAACAAATAAATCTCAATTTAGCAGCAGATCCTTCTGGGAGAATATTTGTAAAGCTGGAATTTTTCCGTCTTCCAAATTCCCTGGTTATTTTGTATCTGAATGTTTTTCAGATATGAAAGTCTTTTCATATCAGCTTGACAGGAAGCAGTGCATACCATGGTACTGTAAAGCACCTAGAGTATAAAATGAGAGATGAACAACCTGGCTTAGCAGGGGATACAGGAAGAATTGGTTCAGCCCTCAAGCCAAATATCAAGCCAACCCCAAACTAATGTCTGTCTGGCTGAATGTTGTCTTTGAATCTTATTTGTTCCAGAGTTCCCTGGAGAAAGAAGATAGCAGTGAATTCTGAGCTGCCTCTTATATAGGGAGACCCATAACTCATGAGATTTGAAAAGAGCATCTGGTAAAAGCCCAGCAAGGGGTTGAAAAGGATGCATAAAAGACAGAAATAGGGCCCGAGTTCCTCAGAAGTTGTTTATCCTGTCTGCTAAAATGTCTCTTTGGCTGTTTCTCTGAGTCATGCCATGATAATAACAACACTGTGCTATTACAAGAGTGGCTGGTGAGAGGAGAGAAAAAGTAAGGTAGTTCCTTTTCCTCTAAGGCGCCCTTAGTGAGTAATACATACGAGTCTTCACATTCAATTCCCTCTATCTTCAATAAAAGCATTGTTTATTTGCCACAGGGTAGAAAAACAAAGGTAAACCAAAGAAGAAATAATCAGAAAATAAAAGTTAAGCAGACAGTAAGCACAATAGATCAGATTACTTCAGGGATATGTTTGACCCAGCTAAATACATTACCGCAAAAAAAAAGCGTTTGAGCTGGGCACGAAATCTGACATCTTAAAACTTGTTTAGTGTCTAAATAGGCACCTAAATCTAGATTGTGAGCACTTAGAAATAAGGAACAAAAGAAGAAATGTTTCCTGAGGTGGTCACATTCTTGTGGCTCTTACAAATGCGAACGCTACCAGAGGGGAGCTGTGTTTTGCACCTTTCCAATTCAAATGTTCCACTTCAGACAACCAAGCGCAGAGATGTAGAGAAACTTGCGGGCATAGTGTCACTTTGGCACTTCCCTTCCTTCCTGCCCTTGGAAATGCTATGAAAATACTGTAAAAGACAGAAGCAAGCAGCTTTATGACTGCATCACAGCTTTGTTACAGGAAATGGGTATTTATAAGCACTTAACTCATGTTCTCACTGTTTTTTTTTGATAACTTGCAATGTTTTTGCTGCTAAATTGTACGCTCCCTTCTAGCTCCTGCCATATAGCCTGTCTAAATATCCTCTCCTCTCCGTAGGAATGTGCCACAGCCAGGCAAGGACTGTGAAATATAAGATGTCCTCTCCTTTTTTCACTTGTGATATATCCTTTCTTTTCATTTCTGGAGAAGAAGCTCCCAGCTCAACACCTTTTGTAGAAGGGATTCATTTGCCATTGTTCATACTCAACATACTGTACCGTGTTCATGCTCCTAGTTGATTTCAGTGGGAAATTAGGGAGGTAAATAAGAGTTAGGTATACTTTCCTGGACCTAGAGACTAATGCAATACATCTCTTCAAGTCAATCAGGTGAAAGTTTCTGATATAAGAACAACAGAAACTTTTCTACTGTAAAATTACATTAGCAGACACTGTGGAAGGTGTATGATCTGACCTGTGTGTTTCAAACACTGAAAAGCCCATTTTTCTCCCGTTATTTCATGTTTGATTTTGGTTTACTCTCTACTTGTATTGTTTGCAACAATAATGATTTGCATTTAATCAAATAATCCTGGTCCAGTTCCATTGTATAAATTGATCCTCCAGGTGTTCACATGAAAACCCATTAGTGTCTTTTCTCTCAGCACATCTTGGGGCAGAATATCCCATTACTATGAAAATGGAAATAATCGTATTCCCAGGCAGGTTAAGCGTTGCATAACGTAACTGACACACTACTAAATGTTAACCCATATTTCCTTACACAATGTAATTTATATCAGATATGCAGGACAGCAACTGTCACACATGATATGTGCTAGTTATTTTTTAAGTTTTAGCAGAAATCAATCTAGCTGCATGAGTTGTGAGAGCGGGAACTCCCTCCCCCACCTCTTCCATATGTTCCAAATGAACTGTTACATTCACATGAGCAAAATCCAGCTGGAAATAGAAAACTGAGCCCAGATCCTCCTTTGGCATAAGCTAGTAGTTACACTGAAGCTAAAGGGCACCCCTTGATGTAAACAAGGGGGGGATATAGCCCTTCAAATTTCACTTGCTTTGTTGTCTTAGGCACTGAAATAAGAGCATTCCCACTTTACAGAATACGGGCTCGCTGTTTTAAGGGGTGGAAATGAGGGTGTCTTTTTTTTTTTTTGAAGTGTGGTACTATACAACCTCTGAAAAACTCTTGGTGGAAATTTCAGAAAGTCAATATTTTTTAAGATCTTCATTGTTTTCTCAGTATTGTTGAGGCCAACTCAGGCTAGAACGTTAACTGTAGAAAATGCAGAATCTCAGCTGCTTTTGTCAAAGTCTGGCTGTTTTAAGGGCACCATGCAGAAGACAGGGAACAGTCAGAATGGGTTTACTAAATGCAAATGGATCCTGATGAGCCCGACTGCTTTCTGTGGTGAAGTGCCTGTCTCTGTGGCTAAGTGGAAAGCAGAAGATGTTGCTTGCCTCGCATTTAGCAAAGCTTTTGATATACTCTTCTAGCATAGTGGTTAATAAGCCACCAGAGTGTCCTTGTTGGGATGAAAGCTAGCCACTTCCTGGGCAAGGCAGCATCCAGCAGGTTAAACAAGGTGATTTTCCCCTCTTCTTAGTGCTCACAAACCACACTTAGATTGCTGTGTCTGGTCAAGGGGCACCTAAAAAGAGTTGTCAACAGATGGGAAGGAGTCCACAGGAGGGCTGTGAAGACATCGAGGGGACTGAAGAATGTGACATGTGAGGAAAGTCAAAGGGGTTTTTGTATGTGTGTGTCTAATTGCAGTCTTCTATTGCCTGAAGAAGGGTTACAGAGAGCACAGAGCATGACTCCTCTCTGATGTGCACAGAAAGAGGATGAGAGCACTGACAAGTTGCAGAAAGGGAAACCCTTACCATGCTATTGCACAAAGGGTGTTGAGATGTGTTCACATTCACAAAGACACATTAGCAAGGTCCATCTGTAGCTGAAGGTGTGTATCAACTTTCCTTCTGAAAACTCCTTTTTGGGAAAAATATAAGAAAAGAGCAAAGGAAGAGGAATAGACAGGAAGAAGTTACAGGGGAAGCTGCTCACAGACCAGCTGGGAAAGGAAATGATGAGTGTCTCTAGATGAACATCCTCCTTGTCCTCCACAGCAGGGTTTCCCCACAGTAGTTTTCCCACAGTAGTTTTCCCCAGCTCTTGCACATGCTCCTTGCTGGTTGTTCCCACTGATGAGAGCACTGGCTGTAGCACTCTTTGTTGAGGGGCAGCTGCCTCACGCATCTTCATAGTGATTTCTGCATGCACATTGCTGGTCCCCTAATATAACCCAAAAGCTACAACTGAAGAGGAAAAGGGAGAAAGAAGGCATGAGTTTGACACCAACAGCAGTCAATTCCTGTGAGAGCCCACCACAGTGATGCTGTTGAAGGTTGCAGGTGCATGAGAGAATCAGCTTGAAAAATCAGTGTAAGAGTAACGAAGAGATAACAGTGGCAGAGGCTCTGGAAAACTGCCTGTGCAGCTTGTGTGAAAGGTTGTAGAGTTGGGTCAAAAGGCAGTCTACAGCACTCCAAGCAGAAGGCCAAAAAGCTAAGATATCTAAAGGAGTGTGCAACCAGGCTTAAGAGAAGAATCCTTAACTATTTTGGTATTAGAACAGAAACCTAAAGAGGATGTGAAATCTCTCTCCTTGGAGATACTCAGGGCTTGACTGGAAAAGGTCCTGAGCAGCCCAACCAAACCTTGAAGGTAGGCTTCCAACTTAAATTTCTCTCTGATTCTCTGTAAATAGTGTTGGGTACCATCAGCACTATAAACGTACTTCAAGTGTGACATCTGAAGACTTAAAATCTTTGTCTAGAAATGGCTACGAGGGGAGAAGACAGAGCTTGTGCTCACACTAGACATATTTTGATCTACATAGGAAGATGATTAAGAAAAGATGAGTTTAATTGCAGAGTGATTTCTGCCCTTGACATAATTTTTAAATATGGTCTTCATATTTTTTTACTCTCTTTGGATTACGACTTATGAAAAATGTAAAAGATGATTCAAGCGTAAGTAGCAAACACACTGAAGGCTTTGCAGCTATATTTGATTCAATAGTGATTTCAAGGAAATCTATAATAATAAAGCTTTCTTAATGTCACAAAATCTGCTTAATAAGACTGTTCATAAAAATAAAAGTGTTTGCTGCTTGAGCTGAATCCCTTCCCAACACTTAAAAATCATCCGTATGTATCAGTTCTTCTGTTTTCTTCCCCAGGCTTTCCAACAGATATTCTTGGAGAAATCAGCCATGCCTAGGTTTATAAAAATGAACAGGAACAGGTGAGTGAATTTATGTATACTGTGTGTCTTCGGGGAGTTATATAAATAAAATCTGAATTCCTTCTATTTACTGTAAATCAGAGCTCAGATAAATGAGGCCCTGTCCATATTCTGGGTGAATTCAGTCAATCCATGTTAGGATCAAATTTAAAAACAGCTTCTAGCGTAGTGACCAGCCACTGTGCAACCTAACCAGCTACATTACAAAACAGTTTCATTAGAGTTACAGTTCCTAACCAGCATTTGAGAACTGCAAGGTTTATTTTTATTTGCCCTGGGAGGGAAAGTGAAAGGGTTATGGGACCAGTGTCATTGTTGTATGGGTGAGTGGACTGGAAGTCTTTTGTGAGCTGGAAAGTCATGATGGTGTTGCAGTTTCAGTCTATATCAGATGCTGGAGAATTTCCTATGCAGTGCTTGGTCCAGCTGTTGAGAAAACTAAATGCATATTTTGCCTATTTATAGTAAAGTTTTCATCTTGGCAGCACAGCCTTAAAGAAAATATGTCTTTTTTTTTTTTTTTTTTTTTTCTTTTGCTGTAGCTGATTAGTTCCATGGAACAGTTGAATGACTGATGGGTACAGACCACTCCAAGAATTATCAGAACCATAGCGTTTTCTAGTAGAGGAAATTATTCTGTGCAATTATTTATTTACAAGACAAAGCGGGGCAGTGGGAGTTCCTATAAATAAACACAAGGAATCCAGACCAAATCATGGGATACCATAATTCTGTCTTTCCCATGTTTAGAAGGTAGCCAGGGGGACAGTATCATTTACTCTGATGGAGATCCAGCTGTGTATCTTTGCCAGGGATCCTTGGGCCTAGGTATGCAATGGTTAGTCCTATCTAACTTCTGAGATGAGTGTGAAGGCTTTTTTGGTTGGTTGCTTCTTGACAGTTTTTTTTCTTTTTTTTTCCTTTAGGACTAGGTCTTCTGGTTTGCTATAATACAGCAATACAGTAGAATAGGTGGGACTATTTCGTTGACGGGAACTAAAAAAAATGCAACCCTTAAACCACCTGCATCATTCTTGGACACACTGGAAGGATGCCATGGTGTTGCATCTGCTCCATGTTAGTTGGGAATCTGGAAGAACATCAGCTTTCCCAGATCTCAGGAAACAGGTTTTCAACAGCCAGTTGAGCAAAGCCCCATAGCCATGAGATGAATACATCATCCAATATGACTGCTCAAGTTTAATTAAACCTGCTAATAAATATGGAATACTATGGGTAATATGCTTGAGTTCCATGTAAACTCCACAACATCATGGAAAAAAACAATGGCTCAGAAAGGGTTCTGCCTTTGACACACACCAACCACTGAGTCTGCTAGACTACCACTTTCTCAGCTGATGAAAGAGAAGGCTGGAGAAAATCTGAAAAGATAGCTAGTTTTATCCCATTTCCTTGATCTAAAGTTGGATTAACCATCCTTGTCTTGAATACCAGGAGTCTGTCTTGTCTGTCCAGTTTTTATTGTAAAATAATGCAAAACTGGGGATGCTATAGTAACCACTGCCATTTGTTGCTTACTGCTGTGTGTGCTGCAGTAGGTTTGATGAAAGAACTGAAAGTGCAGAAACTGCCCGACACACACAGTCATGTTTTCCCCTGCTTTCTTCTTCATTCCAGAGATCAAGAGAGGACTAGCTAATGTATTCTATTGTTAATTTGCCTTTGTAAGATATTGCTCCCTGAGCCTTGAGATAGAAGGGTATATCTTCTGCTAATCCAACCCTCCAGAGGCATTTTAGCAACTAATCTGGTTGAATCAAATAATTCCTGCTGCATATGATTAATTTTGGGCCAATTTAATTTTTATTAGTCATGGGTTTCAGTCACCTACAGTTGCATGACTATAATTGCCCTTGAGCACATGGAATTTCTTTGTAGATTTGATTCAAAAATGCATTGGGTAGCCCCACCTCTGTTTCACCTATTTGTGCACTGTTAGTCTTATTGTGCCTCAATTTGCACCCTTTGAATACAGGTTAGTAAAATAAAATCTTTACGGCCAAAAATGGTAAGTCAATTTGCTTCCCTAATTGTGGGATTTCTTGAGTGAATTTAGCGCTTTAAGAATGTAGTGCTTATGGCACCCATGAAAGGATTAGTTTATGAAGGCCAGCTCTTAGAAACAGCCCAACAATAGTGCCTTATCCTCAGGATCACTTATCAGTCAAAGGGAGTTTGTTCTCAGGAGGGCCAGAGCCAATGGGTAAACTCCTGTTTACGCTAGCGGAGGAGCTCTGTCTCAATGTTTGGATAAATTATCACTTTGTATCCTGTTGGAGGTAGAGTAGCATGAGGATCTTAGAGGAGTCTTCAGTTTTTGCTCACGCAGCTTTGGGTCTGCTCACTCCTGCCGGTATGAGGGAATAAATCTATTTTCACGTGGAGATGTGTTGCTTTATCTTGTGCTTCCCCTTCTCCACCCATAATTCCCCTCTGGCTACCTCCATCCCATAGAGCAGGGGGATTCTCCAGTAGCCCATTGGTTTTAGAAGACCTAGCAAACCTGGGACTTCACAATGAGGAGGGCAGTAATGACTCTAATGTGTGCCAGCGGGAATAATGATTTTTCTTCTGTGGACAGCGGGGAGAAAAGTGCCAACTCAATAGCAGCAGTGGTACCACTTTTGGCTGGCGCCAGCTAGAGCTGGTTTGTAGCTAACGACCTGGAAGGGCTCCCGGTACCATTACACTGCCCTGCAGGCACCCAGCTGGCTTTCCAGAGGCCGGATGGCGTGTGGCTATGAACGCTGCAGAGCTACGCTTGAAGGACTGCTTCACATGTAACGGGATAGTGTAAGAACAAATGAAGGGAAAGCCACACTATCTCTTTTAATAACATTCTGTCTTTACTAAAATCCCATAGAGATGTAGCAGACAGCAGTGGTATTAATATTATGCGACTTAGCTGATGCTAAGAAGCATTTGGGAAAACTTTGACTGACTGGCTCATGCAGTTGCTAATGAGGATATCTCACTTATAGGGATATGGCAGAGTAAAGAGGTTTATTTCTCAGTATGCTGTTGCCCCATCTGAGAGACGAGAGTAATATTCACCCAAATGGCAGGTGTGAGGTTTGCAAACCTCAGGCCTGACACAGCCCTGGTGGCATGAGGCAGCTAATGATGGTCTCCCCTCTACCTGATGATGGTGTCTGGACACGGTGATGCTGTGAAGAGGACCTTTTGATGTAAGGGTGAACCCCAAGAGCAACAGCCAGGAGAGAACACAGCCAAGGACTGCATGATGAAAGACAGATTTCCCCATGGTCTGAGGCATGCAGAGGGGCTCCCTGTGCAAAACAGTCTCCCACATGAAAGCATAGGACAGCTCAGTTTTGAGACACCAAAAGTTTCAGGATATAGCTCCGCTCGGCTCTGTGGAAGCGACATGTCACCCACGATACCCTTGAGACTTCTGCCTGACGTGCACTTCTTCCATTAGACACCTACTTCTCTGTGGCTTCTCTGGCAGGAAATAGTTTTGCTTTTGTCAAAGCACAGGAAAAGGGATTTATTTTTTTGTTTACATGTTTTTCTGGGTTGTGCTTCTTTTTCCTCTCACAGTGGAGGTGAATGTGTGAATAGAGACAATGCGGACAGATTAATCTGCACTAAATGAATCTCACGGCAGCTTCTGTGATAAACCTGTTTGGAATGCCTTTATTATTTCACAAAGGAATTTCAACCACAAGATTCTACCATGGGTACAGTGACTTATTATGTTATGGACTTCAACAAATTTTGGATTCCAGAATAGATACAGTCACTCTGAAACCAAATGTGTGATTTTTTCAGAATTATTTCCAACCATGGAGTGTGTCTGGAAATGTACAGTTCTTAACATTATGTTTTGCTTAATACAGCTAAATTCTCATATTGCTGTTGAGGGAACTAACATGACACCAGGCTTAGTCCTGCTGAAGTTAATGAAGCTCTTTGTGGACTACTAAACGTGATCAAAACTGTTTTCATCCTGGTGTAATGCCTAAATGCTGCAATCATTGCTCAGAATGTACACGTTTTACTACATCTCCTTCAGCTGTTTTGAAAAACAGCGATTAAGTACTGTCTTTAGGGATCTATATTTTTACCATCCAAAGAAAAAATGCAGTGAAAACCCAGCAGAAAACTTCAGGGTTAAAACATTGCTGCAATCCTGGTCGTGCCCTTTGTGGTATCTTTCAGAAGGAGAGTAAGCATAACTGGAAAACCATAAGTACAGTTTATATGCGTTTTAAATGGGCTGAGCTAACATTCAATTTAATTGGAAGGAGTCCTGAATGCAAAGCAAAGCCTTCCCACACTGTAGAAATCCATATGTTAAAATACTTCCTTTTTTTAGAATTTCACAGCGCTATAGCCAAGAGTTGCTAGAACAAGGTCCCTGTGCTGTCCTGTTTTGAAAATAAACAAATTGACAAATCTGTTCTTTGTGCTGCAGCCACTGGTTCCTCGGTATATTTGCAAATACAGAAATGTAAAGCTGAATAATCCGCTACTCTCAAGACTGCACATTAGGCAATTAAGGGGGTATGTTTGCAGGAAGGCACACTGGGCATTAGGCACACAACTATTAGCAATAATAAGAATTGGGCATTTAATTCCCTTCATAGGGATGAAAATGTATCTCTGCTGTTTAATGCAAGCCAGCATAGTATTATGTGATAAACACGGATCAATAGAAAAGGATTTTTAAATTTAGAATGCCGTTCCTCCACCACAGAATTGGCAATAGAGACAGTTTCCCAGTAATAGAACCAGTCTACCTCCACAGAAACAGAAGCAAAGTTATCTGAGGAAGTAGCAAGAATGTCATTTATTTTAATGAGGCTTGTTCTCCAACAAATGCTGTTTCCGCACTCTGAGGAAGGTTCCAGTAATGCTATTACAAAAAAAAAAGAAAAAAAAAGAAAAAAGGAACCCTATCAAATTCTGAAATGCTTCTCTGTTTACATAAGCCCAGAGCATCACGTGCAGCAGAGCCCTGTATTCAGGCAGGAGCAGGGTTATCTAACTAGGTGTACCAGGACTTATTACAAAGTCTACCCTTGTTGTGTATGAAAATCAATTCAGCTCTTTAGCCCAGCTGATAAACGGACCGTCTGTATCTTTAGGTGATTCATCTGTGTGACGACTGCTGAAATATCCAGATTCAGCTTTCTCCAAGCGTATATATTATAAAAGCATTGTCTCTGTGACACGAGGGTTTCATTCTGCTTGGCCTTTCCATGGTATTATGCTATACACCCCTTTGGCTTGCCAGTCGCAGCCCTGACTGGGGGGAAGAACCCAACAAATTGGCTTTGCTGCGGGGTTTGCCAGTGGGAGTCCAGGGAGAAAACCGAGCTGAAACTGGCATACACGCTGCATTTACTTTAAGCTTGTATTTCAGCCGCCTAGCAAACCCAATGGGAAACTTAATTTCTAAACATGAACATTATTGAATTTCAGCAGCTATATTTAGGTCAATCTCTTCATGCCAAAATTATTAGGCTTTACTAGGAAAAAAAATACATTACCGGCTAGAAACATGTTAGCACTACTTGTGTTAAATGGAATAACAGTATTTTAATGCACTTTTACCCAAATCTGAAGATCCAGTGTCTGCTTCTGACATCCTGAAAAACCTGAGAAGCTTGTATCTGGATGTTTTACAAGTATTTTCTTTATCAGGCAATCACTCAATCTGGCTCAGACAGATATTTCTGTTGGGGAAATGCTCTTTACCATTTTTTCCTGTGCCCATGCTGCTCCTTTCTTTGTGCCAGTGCAGGTGTTACAGTGAAGGAGAGTTTGCTGAAGAAAATGATCCGGGAAAAACACCATGCAGAAAAAGGTGAGGGGAATTCAGGGAATTTAAACATTTGGAAGCAGAAGAAAAAATATGCAATGCTATACAGAACCGGTGTAAGCATGTGGTGAAAATCTGATGTTCTTTTAGCAGGCATGTTTTTTTGAGCATGCTAGTTGGAGTTTCACTTATCGCAATGAGTTATCTTGTCTTGTCAGATACAAGGCTGTGGGTTTATTATAGATTAACTTGTGACATTTTTAACTTTCCTGAAGCAGTTTTGAAATGTGAGTTAAAGCCTAGACTGATTTTTATTTATTTATTTTTACCATGAAGCGGTAATTGACAAAAAGAGTTTGATGAGTAAAAAGTTCTGGACCTTTCACTGAGGATTAAAGCCTATTCAGAAATGAACTTCATGCCTGGCAATTGGGGATGACGTGCATTATGAATCGGAAAGGGTGGGCAGTGCTGTCGCAGTGTGAAATGGAGCTGTCCCCCTGTACTCCAGCAGCACTCATGCCCAGTGCCTCCAAAGAAGAAATAACTACAACTGGTAAAATCAGAAAGGTGCGGAAGTTTCATGCAAAACATAGCAAATGACATCTATTAACGTTTGCATTTAATGTAGCTGTCAGTTCACTGTAGTGCAGGATAAGGTTCAAACTCTGTATAGTGTTTTCCTGGACTTCTCATTTAGAAGAAGGCATCTAAGATAAAACATTATTGAAAAATCCGTGGTAAAAATGGCTATCAGTTGCCCTTTCACCTTGTCATTTCTCTTTAGTGAACATCAAGAGAAGGTGATAAGATATCTTTCCGTCAAAAATACTGCATTATGTCTGCCTTTTCATGAATAAATTCCATTTTATAAATGAAAGCCATGCTAAACAGTAATCCCAATTCCACATGCCATGTGATGAAGCCTTTTTATTTTGTTATAATACATGTTTGTAAAAGACCAAGGTAAACGTTCTGAGTTCTAGTCTGAGCATACATTCTATGGACAAAAAGGAAAAAAAAAAGTGTTAATAACAGGTTTCTTTAATTAAAAACAGATCTTTATTTGACACCTTCAGCCTATAAAATTTTCTGAGGTAAACTACTGTACAATAGGACAGGTTAAGCTAAGGTTATCCATGTAGTATTGGCAGCTTATGTCGCCACTGCTTCCTGCACTAAAATATAAAGTATGCAACAGATAATTTTAAATATGTAGAATAAAATACAGACCCCTTTGAAGTCAGTGGAAGATTTCTCAGAAAATATTAAGGCAGCAAAGATGCTACAAAGGATAAGCAAAGCCCACTTAATGGCTTAGATATCTAAAAGAGGGCAATGGTTTAATGCAAAAGCCATTCCTATTTCCTATAGCAACATAAGACAGCTTATGTCTAATCAGAGGCAGTGTTACCAAAATGACGTGTCTGGTCAGGTATGTCAGGGGACACAGTGTAACAGACACGTCTTGCTGCTATCACGTCCGTGGCTCACTTCTGGCAGTGCATCTACTGCTGTGACATTAACCACAGGGATTACAAAGCCCAAACTGTGGTCCTGAGCGGGCACATATCACGGACACTTCAGAAGTGGTTAGTGTAAGCCAGTTAATGCAGCAAAATGAAGCGAATTATACTTCAAAATCAAAAAAAAATCTGATTCTTCAAACACTGTGAGTCTAAAACCAAATCTCTTACTGCAGACTGCGAATGATCCTATCTAATTTTATAATTCCTCTAAATTAGACTAGCCACATGCTTACCGCTAAGCTCAAAAGTGTCTGCAGTATCAAACATATGTTAAATCGCGTGTCTGATTCCTTGCAACATATCTGTAACTCAAAAGAACACCAAAAAGCTGTCCTGAAATTTCCACATAACTGCTGACAATTGAAAACAAATTGTGACTGTGTTGCTGAAATTTTAGTGACCCAGGAGCATTCTGTAAGAAATGTGTTTGTATGGAAAACCACCAAACCTAAGAAGGAGAGGAAATCTCTGCTTTCAGTGAAAATTTTACTCTTCTGCAAAAAGCAAAAGCTATAATGGAAATTACTTTGCTCACCACAGAAATACAGTCACCTCCGAGGAACTATTTTTGGAAATTCCTTGTTATAGCTGTAATTGACAGACTGTGAAGCATTGCTTCTTTTGAACATGTTGAACCTTAGTCATCTCTTTTTTTGGATTTTGTGAAAATACAACATTAAGTATGGTTATTTAAGCAGGTACCTCATTTAGAAACGAAGTGCTTTATATGGCATATTGAGGAAATAAAATGCAGGTCACACTGTGGAGGACTATGCTGATTTCTTTACAGATAACTGATTTCCGCATGTAATATTAGGGACCCAGTTAATTCACAGCTTACATTTTTACTCGTGGTTTCTTGATTTAAGTAACTATGTTTCTCCTGGATACAGTCACGTAATGCTTGGTTTCTATAGGAGTGAGCAGGAAAAGCTCTGCTATGACGCTAGCGAAGAACCCAAGTGAAATTTCCTGTAAACTATCAGACATACTACAGACTTACCAACTACTTCTGATAGAAATCCTGCTGCTGGTTGAAATGAGTAATGTTCGACCAAGTACACTCCAGGGCAGTCACGGGTGCCGAGCTTACCCTCCCGTAATCAGCTGTTAGCTATCATCTCTCTGTTTTGCTCATTACTTTTCACCTTCTTAATCAACTTGGCATAAAGAAGTCAGGAATTCTTGCTGCAGGTTTAATTCAACAACGCCTCTTTATCTCTTACCTGTCCTAAGTCCTATCCAGTTCTCTCTTACTTTTCCATACGCTGTGTTCTCACCACAATCTCTTCTGTTTGATTACGACTACAAGCCTTGATTGTAGTTCCTCACCCATGAGAGAGCTCCAGGACTCAGGAGATAAGGGTCTTCTTCAAAATACTGCCAAAAACGTTGTGACCTCAGACTAGTCGTTCTGGAGGCACACCATGATGCTAGCAGAAGCACTGGATGTTCATTTACCCCAAGAGTAAAGAGTAAGCAGAAATGGGGAAAATGAATCCTGGGATGATTTTCCATATTACCTGGAAAAATTTACAGGTTTTAGCCTGGATTTTTTTCTTCTACTCTTGTGGGTGTCTGGAGGTGTGTCTGTTAATGACTGCATGATAGCCACTGATGAGCTTTGTGTGACCATGATGGCTCCCTCATACAGCTCTGGTAGGTGCAAACAGGCTATTAATGTTATCTCATTAACAACAGACCCTGATCTCTGGGTTTCCTTATTTCAGATGTGGTTTGGTTTTCACAGGCTGTGTATATTCAATAGGGTTTACCTTATGCCTTTAGTGAAACCCGTGTTTTATAATTGTAGGATTACACAGAATAATTGTGAGATTCCCTGCTGCCCCAAGGGAATTCAGCTGCCTTTCCCACTGGCTAGGAGGAGATGAGTTTTCTAGCGGTGTATGTACCAGCCTAGGAACTGAGGAGTCCAGCTTTTACTTCCAGCTGTGTCAGTGATTTACTTAAGGATTTCTCTGTGCCTCAATTTTAGTAGAATAATGGTGTTACTTGCCGTTTGATAGGAGGGCAAGGAAAATCCTGGTATTATTTGCTGCTTCAGTTAAAGAAAAGGTTGCTCCCACTTTCTGAGAGCAGGCTGTCATTCAACTAATTTAATGAACAGTACCTGGAAACATGTTACTGGTAGAGAAAGCCACGACTTATGCCTTTGTCCAGACTGGGGGAGAAAAGGAGGGAGCAACAACTGTTTTTCAAAAGCTATTCCCTTTGTAAGTAGAATTTTCTAAGGCTATAGTGAGACTGTTAGGTGTATAGAGTAAGGAGAAAAGATAACTCCCCAAAATGTTGGGAAATCACTTGTATATTTCATGAGCTATATATGTGAGTATATGTAAGTTGCTCTGAAAGTGTACTAGAAACTACAGAGATAATTTCTTGTGTAAGTCTTACATTTAGCAAAGAAAAATGAGTCTGGAAATCACTGAATTTTGGTTATGTGAAATACATAGGTCACTCCAAAAGTAATGCCTCCTATATATTTATGGAAAGTACAGCAGCTACAAAGAGCACAGTAACACTAGTTGGTAGAGCAAATTCTCAGCTACGAAACATTCTTTCTCAACATAGTCACCACCATTAGTTACGCATTTTCACTAGTGATGAACAAGAGACTGCATGCCACACTCATAAAAATCTGCACCGGCAGAAGTGACACACTATTTCATAGCTGTTATGATGGCATTGTTGCTAGGAAAATGTTGCCCATGCAGTCCATCTTTCATTGGTCCAAACAAATGGCTGTAAGATGGGTGTGATAGGATAGTCCAGCCAAGCTTGGCAATTTGCTTCATGGTCTTCAAACTGTTATGGGACCTGGTGTTATCGTGTTGCAAGAGAAAGGTTGTCTTCTTCTCTGGCCTGATTCTGGAAGCTCAAGCCTTCATCTCGTTGTGATGGAGCAGTCAGAGTTAATGGATTGTCTGCATTCCAGGAAATGCAGAAGGATCACTCCTTTCCTACTCCAAAAGACAGCGCACGTCACTTTACCAGCTGAGTGCTGTGTCTTGAACTTTTTCTTCGAGGGGGAATTCACATGTTGCCATGCCATGGACTGCCATTTTGACTCTGGTTTGTAGTGCTGACATCACATCTTGTCACTGGTAATTATGCAAGCCAGGAAACTGTCACCTTCAGCCTCATACTGGTTCAATAGGTCCTGACAAACTTGCATACAGTGCTCCTTCTGTTCCTGTGTATTTGTGGGACCCACCTGGAGCAAATTTTGCAATATTTGAACATTGCCAACATCGTTTCCAATGTTTTGAAGCTGATATTCAGCTCCATACACAGTTCCCTGGTTGTAATCCACTGGTTCATGTGGATGAGCAGATTGAGACATTCTTCGTTTTGTGGTGTGACAGCTGTGCATGGCTGTCCGGAATGTCACTTGTCTTTCATGTCGCTGTCACCACTGCTGAAACACACCACCCACTGCCTCACTGTGCTCACATCCACTGTTTGGTCTCCATAAGTGTTCAGGAAGCGTCAATGAACGTCAGTGGGTGCAGTTTTTTTCCACATGGAGGAATTCAATGGCACACCTTTCCTTCATACACACTTCTGTGTCAGACACCGTTTTGTCAGACTGCCCCTCTGCTGCCATCTGTCACATAGCAACACAATGTAATGGAACATTGGTGGGAAGGTTCAGCCTTTACTGCCATACCACCAACATCCGCCTCTGATATCATGGGGCAACATTATAAAATAGGAGGCATTACTTTCAGAGCAGGCCTTGTATAAAAATAATGTGTTTGTCTCTCTATATATGTACATACTCGTGATGTACGCAGGTATATGACTATAACCCCGTCAACTCTACCCCTGTGCACCAAAATGACACTGCAAAACATCCCTTTCACAAGCTATTTTTATCTTATGAAACATTCACACCTCTAAATGACTGGTTTTAGTGTATAGTCTTCTCACAAAGTACGGATGAAGTATCAGAGGCCACTTAACTGATCAAGCTATCAAGTTATATACTCCGTTGCTGCATCATGTATATTTACAGCAGCAGACATTGCTTTTGTTGTTACCTTTGTGGTTTGTTTTTTTCTTTTTTTTCTGTATTTTGCTTTTTTTTTCACTCTGCAGCAGCTGCTCAGATTGCATCAACCAGTGCACTTGGTTGGTATTGTGGAATACAAAATAACAAAACCTACAGCTCCTTGGAAGATACCCTGCAACACCAGACGTTTTCTGCCTATCGCTGTGTCATCTGAGCCATCCTTAGTTCATTTGCTCATTGATGTTGTTTTTTTCACTGCCTATGAAACAAGGAATGGCACGCAGCATGCTTGGAATTTGGCCAGGTTCCTATTGAGACAGTAGAATGGAAAGAAAATAAAAAGAACACTGACCCAGTTTCTCCGACTAAATGTATTGGGCCGTGACAACAAATGTTATGAACATGTTTATCTTTGAATCATTTTTCAGGTGAAGTGGCGTAGGACAATATATTATAAATGGAGCTGGAGATCAGGGACTAAAGACTTCTCATCAGGCTGTCCATTAACATCAAAGGGCGCTTTGTGTTCCATGCATCAAATATTTAAAAGTGGAGTTTTTTTAAAAAAAACATTTTTCTTCTTAATTTCATTTCACAGAAAGTTTATGCCCACTTTTCTTTTACGTGTTTTAATTAAAAAGAACATCATTGAGTCTCTTTTTCCCTTTTCACGCCAGCTACCTACATTTAGGATTTAGAGAGTGTGGCCCTTGCTCTCTAGTGTAAGCAGAAATGCATCTGGCTGTATCTGCAAGTGCTAAGAACTAAGTATCAGCACAACCAGTTTGTTTTTCAGATGCAAAGTGGAGGATGCACTTAAAACCAGATAATCATCTCAACTGGACAGTTTGTGCTTAACTTTGTCTCTCCCAGACCTGTGCCATTCTTTGCACTATGCCAGGTGATGCCCTGTTCCAGCTATGAGTGTGCCAAGGGGTTGGCTGTTCTATTGTTGGATCTGTATCCCAAGAAGGGCCAAACAAACCCTGTGATCTCTGTCTCAGTTTCCTCATTCATGAGATGGGGACAACGATCTGCCTCCACCTTTGAGCAGCACCTGGATGTATCTTAATGCAAAGTGCTAACGACACAATGGGAGCACAGCAGAACTGTTCTCGAGTGCCATATGGCTGGTCAGGTTGCCAACATGCGCAGCTAAAGCAGACAGAGAAAATAACAGCCCCTCCCTTAACAACAAAACAAAAAAAGTTGCAAGGCTGACCAATAAACAGAGGGTTAATTTTGTGCTAATAAAGGAAACACCTTTCAGTAATAACTAGCCAAACAAATGTTCCATCGCAGCTCCCCATTGGTACTAGCAGAATAATAATAGTACCTTCACATGGTGCACAGCTCCTCTTGCAATATTTCTCTGCTTTTGTTGCCTTTTTCGGATCTAAAACATAAGGTCCCTACCTTACTGCCCTCCAACTCTTCGCCTTTCCTTTGTAAGATCCACCTGGAATGCTTAAAAATTGCAGAAAGAATTGTGCCGTAGGAGGGGACAAAGGAAAAATATAGAAATGTCTACAAATTTTTATCTGACCCAGGCCTGAGCTTCATCCAAGTTGAGTCCTCAGCTTGTTTTTGGCAGCCTCTGTCCTCTGCATTGAAACCCCTTGGCATGAGGTCCAAGCCCTGGGCCCTCCCTGCAACCAGCATACATGGAAGAAGAGTGAGTGACATAGAAACTCAGCCTGAGAAGAGGGATCCAGCAGCTGGACATTTGATCAAACTCATGCATGTGCCAACCCAGGAGACTTTTCCATTTGATGTCAGGTAAGTTTGAGCTAAGGTGCTTTATGATATTCTGCTTGCCTTGGCACAGGATTGAGGAAGAGTAGTCTCTCCAAAATGATGGCTTGGGGAATTATGTCAGCAAAAGCACAGGCTAAACATATGGCTTGTGCATTGGTATTACTCGAAGGGGCCTGAGTGCACAAAATTAGGTGTCTTAGGATCCCAGAAATTTAAGGGTTGGAGCCTAGCTCTCCTTCAGGGCATGGTCTCTCCATGCAGCACTTTCATGGGTAACATCTGTTTTATTTCTGTTAGTAGGGGCTGGGCAAGCAGAGCTAGCCATTTGGTGGCACAAGGTCTGGGCAATGGTTACAGGCAAACACAGTTATTTTGTATATTTTTGTTTTAGATGAGAGGCACTATTGTATGTGAATCCTCCAACCAAGTCAATTCATTGTTAGAACTGGCAGAAATAAAACTAGGCGAAGGAAAGCAGATGGCTGAAACACGCTGTTGAAAAAAATCAATAGTCTTACTTCTGATGCATCAATAGTTGGGTGTGGACACGTTCAGAATTGATGTTTAAATGTCAGCTGGGCCCAATTTGCAGCATTTCAAAGCCTTCTTTGTGTTTCAAATTTGGCAGGACTGAAGGTCAGAAGTTTTGCTAAGTATTTGACACTAGTGATACACATCCTACAAACATTTATTTTTATTTGAAACGATCTTCTTTTATCTTCTTCCACTGGTAGTAGCATAGGTGGAAGAACATAGAGTAGGCATAAGTTCAAAGCTTGGTCAAAGGACAATAGTTGCTTATATTATCTTGACCCTAAAGCTCCCATTATGGCTCCTGGAAAACTACATAGCTGCAAGTCAGAATTTTTCCAGTGTAGAATTATGTTCTTTTTTTTGTCCGAATCTGTAAAGATACTGTGGCCAATAAAACTCTTCACTGAATTGGCTGGTTTTGATGTGTGCGTCTTTTGTAGTAGAAAGAACGCTGTGAGGCTATTTAGAAGAAAGTGGTTGATAGCCCAGAAAAGAACATAAAAGACGCGTATTTCTGTTTTAATGTTATATATGTAAATTACCAGAATTTAGTTAGCATAAAGTGCCAAAACCTCTTTAACAGAAATGTGCATTTACATTGTCTGAAGAACCAGTTGTGCACCTTAAAATGCAGAAGAAACAAGAGCTACGTGAAATTGTAAAAAAAAACCTGCCAGCATTTCAACACTGATAGCAATAGAACAGTCTGATTTTAAAATTAATTTAAATATGTTGTTTCATCATTCTGCTGTTTTGGAACAGGCTGCCCAGGGAGGCGGTGGAGAACCCAGACGTGTTGAAGAGATGTGGCACTGAGGGACATGGGTTAGTGGGCAGTATTGGTGGTAGGTGAATGGTTGGACTAGACAATCTCAGAGGTCTTTTCCAACCTTAGTGATTCTGTGATTCTATTACTTTGGTGTGATTACTGAACAGCATTTTGGACATGCAAAAATAATAATTCAGTTGTATATCTGACAAACAAAACATTAATTTCTTTTCATATAGAAGGGACTTCAGGAAATAGTAACTGAAATTTAAGTAAAAAGGACATTATAAAGAGGATCTTGCTAGATAGATGCAAAGGGACATTAACTTCAGCTGAAGCAGACATCAGTCAGTGTACTCCGGGAAAATGTTGCCAGCCACTACTGTTGGTGATAGCATTCACTATATGCTTTGCAAAGGAGCAAAATACTGAATGAACAAGTCAGGCAACAGCTCCCTTGGAATTAGTAGAATTGGAGGGTGTTCAGAGTTTTTCAAGAGAATTGCATTTATTTTCATCTCTGCTACATTACATTCTATGAGTGACAGATATATGGCAAACAGAGTACTGAAATTTTACTTCAAGTTCTGAACTGTGACGACAGAACAATGCTTGTCACATTTCAAAAAGGCTACAAAGGAAAATCCTCAATAGTTAGTTAACGGAGACACCAGAAGGAAACAAAACAGCAGAGCTTCATCAAAAAAGGCAAAAAAAAAAGCTACCTATATTTATAGCTGCAAAAGGAGAAATCTTCAGAACTTTCTGAGTAATAGAGGCGAAGAATTATCTCAAAATCCCAGGCAGAAAAATTAATTTGAAAGTGTGCCTTTTTGAAGAAAATCTTGGAAACGCCTGTGTTAAGCAGAAGACTCCATCTGCAAAGAAAGTGCTAGGAGAAACACACGAGGAAAATATTCCCAGCTTCTGAGCTTGCATGGCATAGCCAGGATGGGTGATATGGAGGAACAGAATAGGATGCAGTTATGAACCCATCTGGACATGAAGGTCTGTTTGCCCAGAAGTCGTTTCAACAATAGTGTGATCAGGAATCAAGCAGGCAGGTAGTCTGAAAAAAAAAAAAAGCCCATGTAACAGAAG